>NJDD01003404.1:215331-232051 GCA_002245505.1 Calephelis nemesis | reverse complement strand
ATATGCTATAGATATTTGGCAAAGTAATTGACTAATTGCGAGTGAGAATCGACTAATTCTTGACTATATTCGCCAAGACATTATGCAAATATGTTGTTCTAATATTTTGTTGTTTTTTTTTGGAACAGTTCTCGGAAATGGATAGGATCTACAATAAGGTCGTTGTTCCATTAAAATATATTTAAAAATCTAGAAATATAGAGGAACAATGACATAAAAGTCCCAATATTAGCATAAATAACATTCATAAATAATTAAAAATCACATTAAATTCTAAAAAACTAAATTGTATTAATAAAAGAATAGTATGTGTATTCAAAACT
This sequence comes from Calephelis nemesis, assembly GCA_002245505.1. Classification (NCBI taxonomy): domain Eukaryota; kingdom Metazoa; phylum Arthropoda; class Insecta; order Lepidoptera; family Riodinidae; genus Calephelis; species Calephelis nemesis. The sequence goes on along the minus strand of NJDD01003404.1, from coordinate 231,728 downwards.
GCAAATAAACATTAATTATATCGCCTCAATTTGGAAACAACGTCTCAATAGTGCTATTTAAAATAGTCTAATAAAATACAGAATTTATAAAGAATAGGTAATATTTATTTCAATTTGACATACAGAGACATTTTAAAAAACTAATTCTATTTATTTGCCATTAAGCACTTAAAATAAACTTAGCCATATTCACTACAGTACCCTAATATTCAACAAATCAGTCCTCTTGATTATCTTAGTGAAGTTATTTTTATAACAAATAAGCATTTAAGCACAAGATTCGCAAGTCGCCAAATTTGGCGACATACGCATTCAAGGAATGCAACAGGTGGAAACGCAAGGCGTTAACATAATAGCACATTGTAATGACGTATAGAAAATAACCTAAAAACAAAAAAAAACTGTAAAAACTTAGTAAACAGTAACATGAACATAATATTTATCAGACTTTTGTAACCTTAGTTTAATAATATTGTACTAGAAACATTCATGAGAAATTATAATCACTATCACTAAAAAATCATTCTTAAATTTATTACCCTTGTTAACTATCCAGTAAAACGCTTGTCTTTGGCTGCATAAAGCGACGTTTCTCATTGGTTTTTTTTTGAATGACTAATTTGTTGCTAATCTCGCGATTTTATGCAACTTCACCGAGCTTTATTCTTATTGGTTGAGTTCGTTAGGCGCCAACAGACAAAATAAAACGTAGTGTTGCCAACACTCTGTATAAGTGTTTTATGAAGTTACAATTTTCTGTAAAGGTAGAAACACATTATTGAAACTCCACGCCACACAACGTGTCGCCACCCCATGAGCACTGTGCACATTACCAACACGTGATGCCACGACGCGCTCGCAATTTTTTAATTCAGTCTATGTGCGGCGGTGAACATGTATAGTTGTGTACTATGGATCTTCTAAATTACGAGTCAGATGAAGATTTTGAAGATGGATTGATGTAAATGTTGGGTACATATATGTTACTGAAACGACTCAAGAATAAGAAACAAACTAGACGTTACTGGGTGCATGAAATAAATTAAAAGAGAAGTACGTGTGGTGAATATCATGCTCTTTATCAAGATTTACTTAATGACAGTGAAAGATTTCATATGTATTTTCGGGTTACTAAAACATAATTTGAGGAAATACAAGAATTTATTAAAAATGATATACAAAAGAAAAGGACAACATTTCGCGAAGCGATCAGTACAAAAGAAAGACTTGCTCTATGCCTCAGGTAAGTAACTACTAGATATTTAAAAAAAATGAGATCAGACTGTCTTTCAAAACTTTTCTTCATGGTCAAAACTATCATAATATTCTTTAAAATTAGTATTTTCATTTGGCAACTGTCCAGCTTCTACTTTTGACACTTCATTTTGTGCTGATAGAGAATGGTCATAATATCTATATTGAGTCACATTTGGATTCGACATTATTTGATTCGTATTTAAGTTATAGTATAATGTAGTCTTCTCTAATAATATTAACCGGTACATTTTCTTTTTCTGGTGTCCTAGTGTGTGTATATGGACTTTGATTTGGTTTTACAATAAATGGCTTATTAGAATTGTGAATTATATTATCACTAGTAATATTTATCGGAGTGTTCAGAATTCTTTCACGGTTATTTAGCATTTTCATTTCCGAATCATGTATTAGCTTATGTAATTGAAATTTTATTTCAGCTTGTTCTGTTTTAGGTAACTTCTTCAATTGTTTACTCATTGATAAAAAAAAATAGTCATTTTCATCCATGTCTGGTACTCCTCTTTTCTGTCTCATATCCTGCGTCGTTTTCATTACATCAACCATTTCTCGTAAAATTTGAGTATCACTATCATTTTTGTTTGTGCGTCTCGGGGTAAAATTTAGAGTAGTACAAGCTCTTGCAGCAGATGCCCTGGAAGAAGAGGACCCTGGAGTAGGTGAACGAATTATAGGAGGAGGTGAGAGTGTAGATTCTTCAGAAAATTGCAATTCAGAGTGTTGTGTTGAATCTTCATCATTTATATCAGCTAAGTTTGTAACAGTCTGTATCCCTTCTAAATGTGGTAACAGAAATTCCATCTGCTTCTCAAATTTCCAAGGTACTAAATTAGTTGCTGCTTGACCACTGTTCTTGCGGCGTCTTTTCAATGCATTTGTGAAGCAGTTTCTTAATTTTGCCCGTTTATTTTTTACATCTTCAACTGAAAAAAAGAAAGAAAAAATTAAATTTTTTTGTTATAGGTTTTTAGCCACGGGCAATTCATTTAGATCGATGGGATTCAACTATCGAATGGGATTCAGTACCTTACGAAACATTGTGCAAGACGTTTGCAATGCAATTTGGAAGAAAATGGGACCCATTTTATTTATATGCCCAAACCTACAAGTGCAATTTGGCAAGAATCAGAAAATGGTTTTAGAAATTACTGGAATTTCCCAAATTGCTGTGGAGCAATAGATGGAAAACATGTGAATATTATTTGTCCTATAAATGGTGGTTCAAATTACTGGAATTATAAGGGAACTAATTCAATCGTGTTACTAGCTGTAGTAGATCCAAAGTATAGATTTTTAGTTGTGGACGTCGGATCCTATGGTAAAAACAGCGATGGTGGCATATTTGAAAAATCCATTTTAGGAGAATTAATAGAAAAAGGAAAATTAGAATTGCCAGCCGCTAACCCTTTAACTCCAAATTCAGAACCATTGCCACATGTGATTGTGGCAGATGAAGCTTTTCCCTTAAAACCATTTTTGATGCGACCCTACGGTAAGAATGACGTTCGTAACAATGAACCCAATAAAATATTCAATTACAGACTCAGTCGTGCTCGACGAATAGTCGAGAATGCTTTTGGCATCTTAAGATCAAGATGGCGTGTATTTGCAGGTCCTATGTCAGTACAACCTGACATGGTCGACAAAATAATTTTAGCAACATGTTGCTTACACAATTATTTGGGCACGGATAATTTACCCTCGAACTGTGATCATCCAGAGACAAATGTGACAGAATCTACCGCCTTTGACAATTTAAATCCAATTCGTAGAAAATCCACACAATATGCTTTTACAGTGAGAAACAAATTCAAAGAATATTTTAACAGTGAAGGCGCCGTTCAGCTTGATATTGTGAGGAGAGGTAAACAACATTAATAACGTGGCTACTCTTCAAAAAAATCACAAAACTAAGTTCATACGAGATATATGTATATTTAGTTAACATAGGTATATATATTCAAGTAAAAAATAAGTATATTCTATTTTGTAATAAGTAAATAATATTCGTAATAAAACTTACCTGGTGTATCCATTTCCCCTACAATTTCTTCCCAAGCATTATTTCGTACAGTATGGTCCCTGTACTGAGTTAAATTAGTATTATATAGAATAGGATATCGTTTCACTAATTCTATTAATTGTTCGTCCCTCATTTCCAAAAGATGCAAATAAAATCCGCGCGCAAAATCAAAGAAAGTTCTCGAACAAATGACGCGTGGCGTCGGGTCTGCACTAGAAACACACTGCGAGCGGTGCGTCGGGTGGCGTGTTTACCCCCACCACCGGCGACACGTTGATCTGGCAGTCAGGGATCGGGTGGTGTGTGCGCGTATGTTGTTGCGTCGGGTGTTCATAATGTGATTCTAGGCATAGAAAATAATACGAATTGATTCCACTCAACACGCATCACGTTTTGTCGGGTGGCGTGGCGTTTCAATAATGTGTTTCTACCTTAATACTCTGCATAGTAATGAGGTACTAAATTTGTTTCTACTAATTGCAAAATATTTTGTTTTTTCGCTCAGAAATAGGAATCTTAGAATCATATGCCGGCTGAAGATGAATTTCATCTATCGATCTATTTGGCCGGACTGCGCGTAAATTTTTTGATTGTTTTCAGTCTTAGCCTGTAACATGTATTCGAAAGTATTTTTATCTTTGTAAATCTGACCCCCTTCAACTCACTCAATTTCATCTGATCTTCATTATTGTTTTTCGATAAATTTATGTTTACCTCTTCCGCCAGTGCTTTTAAATCAAAAAGTTATTGTAGTTAATTTCATTTACTACGAATGGGCTTTCAGACTTTTCTAAAGACACTTATATATCGACCTGGAATAAAAATTGGCCCAGATTTCCTTTCTCGTTTAATACGTTTCTCGATTATAGAATGGGCGGTGTCACCCTCATTTTGCGTGTGACCGCGAATGAGTACTTATGGGTTATAGAATTGATAGTCAACTTCGAAACAGGAAAATAATACATGGCAAGGATAAACCTGAAAAAGAAATAAGAATATTTAAAAAACATAACTGCAAGCACACATTATATTAAAGAGTATTTACTTATTTTTTTGTTGCCCTCAGCAATTATCGGAGTAGAAGACAATGTCACAATTAGGGTTTCTTGTAGCCAGTTCTTCCAAATATTTGTAAACACAGAATCAAATCTCTATGATCCAAACTCTCATGCGAAAAGTAACACGTGGTGCTTTCGTTTCTGCCATTGGTTACCTAAAAATAAATATAAAGTAATAAGACTGATAAATTATTGAAACAACAAAAGAGCAGCCAAATAAAAAAAGAACTTACTGTAAAGTTATAATAGTTAAGCCGAGTTTTATAAAAGAATGCTGAATAATCTTTCACTGGACATTTTAAAACTGCCTGCAAATAATATGTGGCAACAATTAAATATTCATTATCCATATCTTTTGTTTTTTAAGGCTTCAAGGGTCGCTTTTATTTCAATAGGTGCGTTCTTATACCCAACACAAATGTCGCATTGTTCCTTTTTGGGGCAAAAAGATCCAATATTAAATTGTGTATTGAATATAAAAAGATAAGTAGCGTATGTGCTGCCGGCAGATTATTTTCCCTTCTTAAATTATCATCTCAGACATCATCTAAGCCCCCATCAAAAAATTCTCTGCTGCTACTTGTTCTCAAAGAGTGGCTTTCAATTTTGAGTATTGACTTGATATGGTCAATTATGGATTGTCTTATTTCTTCAGGTAGGTTAGAATGATGGTTGTGGTGCCCTCTTTCGTCTTATATTTTTTGGCCTGCACTTATAAGAACATGGGGGCCCCATAATCTTCCTTTCTACACGCTTGCCTGTTCTAGAGACGTACTCTTGTCCTGAATTTTTAAGCCGTTTGGCTATAACTCTTTTCCAGTTATTTAGAAATCTGGTACGTTTTTTGGATTTCTTTGGTCCTGACTGTTCAGGAATTGTGGGTCCTCTCGATAAATCGCAAGCAATTGATTGATTCCGTGTTTCAGGAGCGATAATTTCTTATTAAGACATACTAGAACTACTGTCATCGATACTACTGATCTCATTCTTGTTACCCGGTGTTTTGTATTCATCTGAGTCGGACCTAGAAAAACCCCGCTGTCGTCGCCATCTGATATTAGTGATTCTGTAACCTCCTGAGTTTTAGGAAAGGACTTATCTGATGTTATTATAGTTATTGAGTCCTCTGCTTCGTCATTAAAATTATTTTAAGCGAAACTTACTAATTTAGACCCCCATGACTCCATTAATAGCTAAAATACAATAAAAATTATAAAACCAAGAAGAACAACGACGTACGTAACTGTAATGAGTGTCATTGTTCCTACAGATGTGATGACAAACAACGACATACGTTACAGTTAGGTCAATGTTCTTCTTAAACAAATAATACAAAAATGGCCTAATTACTTTTGCGTCGTTATAGCTCAGTAAAGCACCTCACTCGTCCCGCTACACACGAGTAACTGGCCAATCAGACACCAACGTCTTTAGAAGTCTTGCTCAGAACGACATCAACACTACTTCTATCTAACGGAAGTTACCGAAGCTCTACCAGAGTCGATGTTGTATTCGATACATTGTCAATTTTAAATGGTTTTTGGCTAATAAAGTCAATTTCATGATTTTTGCACTTGCGTCATTGTAATTCTAAAGGTGCGACTTGGTTGATGACAGATCATAAAGTCCGATTGCGGATTAGTGCCTATTTGCAAACCAATCGTCTATTATCTTGTATCTTTTTGTAACGGAAATATTCATAAAAAATACTATGTCTCAATTTGTATAAATGTTCTCCAAATTTAGATTTCACAGAATCGGATATATACTTTATAATGATCTTTTAGAATCCAGATCATTCAAAAGTATAGATAAACAGGTTTTACCAAAATTCTTTGAGAAGAAAGGTAGCCTCATAAGTATACGCCCTCCTAAACTGAGTCAATAGTTTGGATAGATTATTTGTTCGCTTTTCTGTTAGGTTTAACGTTGACAAGTTAAAACTTCTCGGTAAATCTGTGGCAGGCCTCCTGATGTCTTCGAAAACAACTCTATCTATCTCTTTCATTCTAATCTTTTCATGGGGTGTTTCGTAATTGTTCTTCTTTAAGCTTGTCTTTTCCAATAAATGTTCTCCAAATTTAGATTTCACAGAATCGGATATATACTTTATAATGATCTTTTAGAATCCAGATCATTCAAAAGTATAGATAAACAGGTTTTACCAAAATTCTTTGAGATGAAAGGTAGCCTCATAAGTATACGCCCTCCTAAACTGAGTCAATAGTTTGGATATATTATTTGTTCGCTTTTCTGTTAGGTTTAACGTTGACAAGTTAAAACTTCTCGGTAAATCTGTGGCAGGCCTCCTGATGTCTTCGAAAACAACTCTATCTATCTCTTTCATTCTAATCTTTTCATGGGGTGTTTCGTAATTGTTCTTCTTTAAGCTTGTCTTTTCCAATATCTGTTGTTTATCGCTTCGATACGCATAATTGCGTCGCTTTTTCTTCGAAATTCTTGAAGTTCTCTCGCCCAGCTACGAAAAACGTGCAGAGTAGATAATTTGTAAAGATTGGTAACGGAGATCCTAAATTTAAACATTTAAATAGTTTGTGCTCCCCAAAAAAACATTCCTCGCAACAACCGTTACCGGTTCCAGTTGAAACGATAACTTCCTATCTGAAACAATAATCTTTGAGATTCAATCCTAACATAGGCCAAGACATAATATTCATGAAAAAGTTTTTCGAATGGGCTAAAATTTTCACGAACGGCAGGTCTATACTGACAAAATTGTAACATTGTAAGACGGCTTTGAGCAGTTTGATTCTCTTCTCTGAAGCTCGCTGAAGATTTTCTTGCCATCCGAGTTCGCTATTAGGAAAACAAAGTAGTTGGTCTGGAAATGAAGATGGCGTTCTGATCAACAAGATAATAAAATTTATTGTGGTCGAATTTCGACCAATGGGTGACCACTAGTCTTTATAAAACTGGATTGATACTAAATGATTGGATCGATTTTCTGAGGCTGCTTTTATTTCCTCTTCAGCTTAAATCGCAGCTACCCTTTCGTATATTTTGAAAAAAGGATTGGATTCATTGAGAATTGTTTGTAAGGACTTCATTATAATGCTTCTACATATTATTTCTAGAATTAGATAATCGTTCATTTAATGCTGCTTCATCATCAATTATGGACAATTGATTGTACTGTGGTTTATGACCTTGCAACGGAAACAAAGATGCAGTTCTTAGATAAATTTGCCCTTGTACCCTATAAGTGAAAAATCCTATAGAGGGTGTGCTTACGTTTGAATTTGTGGATGCCGTTGCAAATAACCTTAAAATAATTGGCATCAGACATATCTAATAATACATCTTGAATTGGCTTTATTGCTCTATCTGGGTCTATGTATACCTTACCATTATGACAACAGTTTTTAAAATGATTTTTAATATTTTCACCTAAAACATATGGTGCTTGACATTGAACTCATTCATAAATCATATAACCAACTGAATTTACCGATACTTGAATGGTGTTATTTAAAAGTGCTAAATGTACATAGTTAGTATTGGGGTATTGATGTTCTGTACTAAACCTGCTTGAATATTTACGTTCCTTCGGGAGTCTGCTCGCCATTTAATATCTTTTCTTTCTCATAAAAAATAAAACTTACTGCTGACTGACAAATTTATTCTTGTTTTTTCTCGTTGTTCAAAGAAACCTCTTCTTTTTTTCTCGTTTTCCATAGAAACCAGTGGATTTGTAAGGTGTGCAGTTAACAATTGTATTTGTTTGTTTTGGAAAAAAAGTTCTGATAGTGCCCGAGCCTTAGTTCTTTTTAACTGCCTTATTGTTTTTAGGCCACAACACTCGCAATAATTGAAATTATCATTCAATTAATAGTATCTAATTGTATAATAAGAACCAGCCAAGTTCAAGTTGAACTTGTGCATGAGAGGGTCCATTCCATTATCAAGAAACACGAAAAAAAGTCGTGTCTGTTTCTGTATGTTTTCATGACACCTCAACATAGGCTATGCATGTGATCATTTATTACTATTTGTCGGGTTATAGAAAAAAAGTATTGAACCGCTTACCAAGTATAATATTGTTGCATTCATACATCGACTGCACATTTGCATTTGCTTGCAGTTTCTTGTAAATATTTTGTCATTACAAAATTACATGTACAAAACTGGAAGTAAAGAAATAGGTAGGGTAATCTGGTAACCTAGGAGTACGCACTTAAGGTTAAAAAATTTGTAGAAAAACAGAACGAATTATAAAAAAAAAAACTAGTTGTTTATTGCGTCTACAGTTTAATCATCTATTATAAAAAGCAGAAAAGGTAATAAAGTTACGTATTATCTCTTACAATAAAAAATAATGAAAAGTGGGAATTGCGTACTCTTATATTTACTACTGTGTAAGAGTTAGCGTCTAGATTGATAACAGTACGCAGGTAAATTCTGATCACTTGCAGAGGTGGCAATATGTGGTACAAGCTTCGTGCCACCATTCGGAACATTTTGAGCATCCTATCCAATCTTCTGCTGGGAATCCACCACGTTCTTCAATCCACGTACATTTCAGTACACGCTGGGTATTGCTAAACCTTTTTGTTTTGTATTTTCTTTGCCACATTGAAAGATTTTTTGGGCTTTTTAAGAAGGGTCTTTGAAACCGTTTCGGAACTTTCTTCGAAGCCAGAGACTCCTTGAGAGCGAGTTTATATGGAGACACGCTCAAAATGTCCGACTTAGTTCTTTTGCGGTTAGATCGTGACAAATATTCAGCTCGTGGTAGGTGTGCTACCTTACCTCTTCAATTGTGACAACAGTTTTGTGACTACTGTTTGGCGGTATGGTCAAGGCATGAATGTGGTTTTCCCGAAAAAAGTTAAATGCGTCTAAGGTCTGCACCTTGACGTGTGACGTGTGATTATCCAGTATTAATAACACTAGATTGTCTTTGGTGGGCTTTGCGTGGTCTTCAAAATGGGATAACCAGTCAACAAATAAAGCACTATTGATGTAACTCGAGTCTGAAACCATTCCAATAGAAGATAGCGGGGCTGCACCTCAAAGCTCGGCCTTCATACGTTTGCGTGGAAAAATGAAGGCTGTTGGAACATAATTCCCTACACTTTACAGCATTGACCGCATTCACCAGTGTTACATTGATGCCACGTTCAGCACTAGATATCTTGTTAACACAACGCTTTCCTTTTGTGGATATAACCTTCGGAGCTTTGTTTAGCACTGTAGAGATCCCAGTCTCGTCCATGTTATAAATCGCATGTGGTGGGAACTTGTAAGTGTCTAATAATTTTGTCAGATTTTCAAAATAACGAAGACATTGCGGTTTATTAAAACCAATTGCTCGAGCAACGCTAGTGGAAGTTAGAGCACGCAACAACAAATCAGGGTGCCGTTTCAAAAATAGCCGAAGTCACTCGGTACCAGTTCTTTTCTTTTCATTATTGAAACGGTGTTCCAGTCTATTCTTCTCGGCAAAGTCATATAAATAAATAAATAATAAATAAATAAATATCCTTGGACAAATCACACGAATTATAACCCCAAAGTAAGCAAATTATATGCTTGTGTTATGGGTGTTAGTCAACGATTCTAATACATAGAAATACTTAAATAGATATATAGAATATATTTAATAAACACCCAGACCCGGAAATGCAGACATCTAAATGTTCATCACACAAATGCCTGCCCCCGTCGGGAATCGAACCCGAGCCTCGCGTTTGGTCGATGTAGTTAAGCGTGTACGTTAGCCACTCGACCAACGAGGCGGTCAAGTCATAAGCAACTTCTCGTATTTTTTGAGTGGTTAATCCATAAAACATGTTATCTATTTTTTTATATAATTGCGCAGCTCTATTTCCATTTCACTGGAAAAAGTTTTTGAATACCTGCCTAAGCTTAAAGCTGGAGATGACCTCTTCAGTCTCTTTCGCAGAGTGGCTTCATGCATCCCCAATGAATTGGCAACTATTCTCTTTGATTCGCCTTCTTCGACACCTTTCTTAGCGTTAAGCCACTGCTCTGGAGTACAGACTCCTTTCACTTTTTCTTTGACGTCTTGACATCCTGTAAATCATATTTTGTTTTATTGTTAATTAAAAATGTAGATTTGTAATAGGTAGTAGGTGTAGAATACATTAAAAGATAAAAAAAATGTGCAAACAAAGCTAACATAAAAATAATTGCGTGTAAGAGTAGGCGCGTAACATCGTATAAGATGTTCACATGCGTAGGGGAAGGTGGGGGAATTGGAAACACCTAACTTAAATGGAAAATAAAATGCGTATTTTAATCTAAAATATAATCAAGTTTTATTAAGACATTATTTATCCATCTACTTATATCTGCCAATAAAATTTTTAAAGATTAACTTTTTAATAGAAATATTAATGATAACAAAAAACCTTGCCGTTCTTTTTTACACGACATTCTATGGGGTAATTGAGATCAGGCCGCGGGGCAAATGAGAACGGTATGGGGTAAATAGAAATGACTCTATAAAAAGTTATAATTAAATTATAGTTAATTTCTACGATACGAATCACACACATAGCCTTGGCTGGACTCGCCCGTAGTGCATTGTTCATGTGCCCAAAGCTTACAAATGGAACACATTATCCAGTCTCCTGTCGTTGGGAACTCATGTTTTTCATTGCAAATTATGCAAAAATACTCGTCATTTTCACTTTCTCCTAAAGCTAATTTTAAATTTTTAACTTCTTTTTCTTTGGCTGCAGTCTTTTTCTGTACTTTATTTCTTTCTTTCTCGTGCTTTCTCGTATTTTGTTTTTTTTTGCTTTTCTTCTAAATGAGTCTTGATTGGTGTGCTGGATAAAATCTGAGCATGTGTTTTATTCCGTCGACTAGAATTTGTGCGTGTTTGAGGTGTGACGGGCACATTAGTAATTTCAGTGAGTGGCACTGACGTGGATGGAACAGGAGAAGTGCTAACAGTAGAAACACTCATGTCGTTGTCATTTTTAGGAGTTGAAGTGATGGTGGCATTATGTGGCTTTGATTTTTGCATTGGTGGTGTCTGGTTCAGTGTGTTTGTATCAACAGGTTCACCCACATTTTGATCACATGTTGTTTCCAAAACACCTCTTGCTTGAGTCTGACTTGTGTTGGCTTGGTTATACAGTGAGCATTCAAAACTGTCCTTAAATCTGTCAGGGTCGATAGGATAAATTCCAGCGGCTCAGAAACCACTGATAACTTTACTTATTTTAGCTGTTTTATTGAAGGCCTTGGTGAAAAGTTCTCCAACTTCGTATTGGATTATTCTTTTTCCAGGATTGTTAACCATATAGAGCTTACATTCTTTATTGTAAGCCATCTTCAGTGAACTGAATATTGTAAGATCCAGTGGCTGCATTTTGTGAGATACGTGGGGTGGTAAAGAAAGAACGTGCAAACCGTGTTCTCGGTAAAGTTCGAATGCTCGAAGGCTGATGTGGCTTTCATGGTTGTCAAGGATTAATAGCACCGGGTCTTCTTTGGTAGGTTTGACAAACGAAATAACCAAGCAAAGTAAATCACTATGCAAAACTAAATGACATTTTACCTAAATTTTCCTCTTTTATGGTTTTTTTTCTAATACTGTTATCGCAATCGGCCAATCTCAGAACAAATAGTGTGTCATAAAAAGTGTCAAACAATATTTTCGCGAAACGTCAATGAATGAAGAAAAATATATAGTTAGTTTTGAATTCTTTAGTCTATTCGCGATTAGAAAATAGTGACGTATCAGCGCAACTACAAAGTAAAGGCCTATTTATACTGGGGTATAAATCAAATCATTAATATTAAAGCAAATTTTGAAAGTAATATAACAATTAATCAGATTCGCCAGAATTTTCATTAACAAGAATAATAAAAGAGTTCTGCACCGCGTGTTCTATAACATCATCTAAGTCCCACATGTTTTTTTCTTCATTGACCACAAGCTTACAGCAATTCTTCCATGTGTTAAAGTCTATTGTTGCTATTGCGTCACAAAACAGCTGTTCTACATCTTTAAGTTTAAATGTGGAATGTTTTATTTGGGCCCACACCAACTCAATAGGGTTGAATTTACAATGATACGGTGGTAGGCGGAGAATTTCATAGCTTTTGCTTTGGCGATTGATGTAAAAAATGCTTTGTGCTTCAATTTTGCACTGTATTTAATTTTACACTCCGTAGGCACTTTGTGCGTAGATACCTTTACCAAATAATCGATTTTATCGCAATACACAAGTAATTATTAAATCAAATAATAGCTAACATGCATTTACTTTTAAATGAGATCTGATACTGGTAGCTGAGAAACATTCTGTCTCAAAATGCTTTATACACACAAACTATTTATAAAAATTTTGCGAGTGGTTTTGCAATTTGTTATTGTTGATGCCCTGTAACCACTTTTGGAGTCATGTCTCCGATTTTGGAAACGCGTAAAAAGTGACGCGCTTTCGCCCTATATCTATCACGCCAAAATGAAATAAACATGCCAAATTAGTGCGAACTTGTCAAATTCTGAAGTTTTTAACGTTTACAGACTAATATGACAGCACTAAAAGTTTCTGTTTCTTTCTATTAAGTTCGTTGAAAGAACGTAGCGAAAACTTTAACTTAGTTTAATGAGTTCGCAACGAAATTGCCACCAATATGAACTTAGCAATAGGTTAAAGAGAATTAATATTTTTAAAAGGTTGAGAGGAAAGGCTGCGGAACACGAAACTTTAAACGATCAGCAGTTAAAGATAGCAATGACGGTTGACGCTTGTGTAATTTACAGCTGATTGACAGTTGAGTGAGTTGACACATGACACATTTACAAAATGGGCGTGTTTGGCCGAAGTAAGTACTTACTAAACTTAGTAAGCCAGTAAGCATAAAAAATTAAAGTCTTACAAGCTGACTGTAGCGCTTTTCGGCCAGGACAGACTTACTGGCTTAATATAAAACAAAACACCGGTTTATGTCATATCCCGTACATAACCTCATAGACTGAATATAATTGACAGTACTAAATTTAGGAATATAATTTAATTCCTGTGAAAAGTTTGAAATGGATAATTTTATGAGAAATATTTTACTGTCCTGTCCGTTTTGCTTATATCAACAACAAGCAAAATGGCGTCGTATATTAAGCCATACTTACTGCGTTAGCACTTATTTTGTGCCCGGGCCGAAAATTTTGTAAGCATAGTAAGTGACTTACTAAATTTAGTAAGTACCTACTTACTTCGGCCAAACACGCCCAATGAGTGCCAAACAAATAGTCATTATGAATATTTGAGCCATAGAAAAAAAAGCTGAGGAAAATATCTATGAACACTAGTTGCGTGCTTAACACTCATCTTTTTCATCCTTGCACTTCTACCTCCTCCTTTGTACACGCCAAAAAGATAGATTTAAATACATTTAATTACAAGCTAAGCCAAGAGATGTGAGTCCTGTCCGTAATACAGCTTGTATTACTACTGGAAGCTACACTCATAACAAAGACTTACCTCATTTCCAAAATTTGGAATCAATCATCACATGTGGGGTTTTAAGAACAATTCACTAATTTAAAATTAAGAATTTTATTTTAAATAAATGCAATAAAACTGAAAATATTATTAAATCACATTTTTAATTATTATAGCTTAGGTACAATAATTATCACTTTATTTTTTAATCTTCAATTTCTAGCATTTCTTCATCATTTGTTGGCCAAGCCATAATATCCAAGTAAAAATCTTTATATTCTTCTGGAATATATTGAAAAAGCTATTGGAGGTGCTTGATCTTCTTTGAATTAATAGGTACATAACCATTTTTATATGCCTTGTCATCATCACATGGCAGAGATACATTGGGCTTGTTTCCAAACTTACATGTATTTTTTCGTGATGAGTTGTCAATAAAATCTTTGTCCCTTTCTTCTTCTTGATAAACTAGTTGCATGTAAGTCAAAATATCAAAGCATTATTTTTGGTTCTTCGCAATATTTCTGCCTAGTGACTCTACAGAAAGTATATTTTTCTTATAAAATTTACCCAACCAGTCTTTGAAGTTTAAAATCTCATCAATTTGAACAGAAAGAACAGTAAAACTTTGTTTCACAGAGAATGCTTTAATAATGTCCGTTATTTCTTCTATAGAATATAATCTGTCTACTAGACAGCTTTCTTTTTGCGACACTGAAGTTTCTATCTCATGGTAGAAATGAATGGCGGCCCCGTATGGGGAAATATTGATTGATTAATGAAAATCTTCCTGAGTCGACTAATGCTAAACAAAACCTAGTGACCGTATTATTTTTATTTCGTTCGGCATCAGAAAATATGTGTAAATATTTTACTGACCTTGGAATTTTATTTATGAACTTGTTTAAAAAAGAAAAACCTTCATTAGGCCCTTTTCTGGCTTGGCCTTCATGATACACATAGAAATGAGATTTCCCAGTTGTCAAATTATGTATATTAAAAACATTGACAGTCAGGTGGCGGAAATAGAAGGCTTTCTGAACAGGAATTGCAGGGAGCTGCAAGTTTTGCATATAGTCCATACATATGCTTAAGGCTTCAGGATTTTCTTAACGTTGCTCCGTAACTTCTTTAATTTTGTTGTAAAATTTTTTTGCTTGGCGTTTGTGGACCATTAGTTCTACAGCTGCGGTACGCTTAGCTACCTCATTTAAACTTGGACTTTTCAGTTGTAGTTTTAGTGATTCGGACTCACAGGTGACACAACAGGTGTCAACTTGTGGACTTCCAAATGATAAATTGAAATGATCTTTGAAAATTTTAAGGTAGAATCCATACTCAACATGCATATCTGGGAAGCTTTTTAAGAACATATTCCACATCAACTTCACATTCAAATTTTCATCTAGATATTTATAAATTCTTGTGCTGTAATGTGTTTCTTTGACTGGAAAACTGGTATATGATTTTTAATCTTGTCTACTGTAGCCCCTTGAATAGCATTTTTTTGAAGTACCTGCTCCTATCATATCCTTGGGAAATTTTCCCATCAGGATTAATTTACAATGGCGACGGACTTTGTCAGCTGTAATCACATGCAAACTTAAAAAGGACATTTTACACGCTCTTATTGTCCCAGATGATGTACACACTTGATATAAATAAGATGTTTTTTTCTCTTTCTTAGGGACAAAATCTGCATCTCTTTTCCATTGACTTGCTCATCCTGTTAATTTTTAGTTGTAAATGAAATAAATTTATTTATACACATTTCATTAGCAATTTTTTCAAAACATTGTTATTGTCCCAATGTCTTCATCTGTAACTAATAATGCAAACTATAAAGAAAATATCTAGTTATAGGTTAAGTTATTAAAGAAACATCGGTAGGATAGTGAAACCCTTAAATGTAAAAAAAATCAAGATTTCTACTTACTACAACTACAGTAATCAATTGATATGCATTATCACTTACTTGCAGTCAAATCCATGTGGATTTGCGTGTACATAACGGCCTTTGTAGTTGCGGTAAGACTCATTCACGAGTCGCGACTTTTTATTTTACTTTGTAGTTTTCTTCGTATGTCATTCTCTTTTTAGGCTTAACAGGGGTATCACTTTCAGTATCAGAAGATGACACTTTAATTTAAAAGACAAGACATTTTAATTACTAGAAATCGTAAAAAACACATAAAACACAGAATAGTCGGCGAGAGCGTTTGACACTTTGGTTTGACAGTTTGATGCAAGTTTGACATACCAAAAACAAAATGGCTGAAATGCGTTTAGAAACAACACGTTCAAATTCATGTGGAGTTTTTCAAATCATCAGAAATTAGCGCCTACAATTTTTACTATGAAAAATGGTGTTACATTCGGGCTTCTTGTATGAATCGATAGGTGGACGTCCATAGAGTATGAAACGATAGTAACCTCAAATCATTAAAAAATGTATCATGTGGAGTTTCAAAAATCATCAATTCAAATATTGTTGATTCACTTTAAAGCTATTCGTGTTGACTCACTCTTGCCTCTCTTTCAAAGAGTTAAGTCTTTGTTGGAGTGTAACCTTCAGTAGTAGGGGAGACAGGG
>NJDD01003404.1:203330-215147 GCA_002245505.1 Calephelis nemesis | reverse complement strand
CTCTTTCAAAGAGTTAGGTCTTTGTTGGAGTGTAACCTTCAGTAGTAATATAGCTTCAGAGTCCTATCTTAACTATGATTTTTCATATGTAATATCATCCTACTCCTGACAATAACTAACACAACAAATCGAGAATTAGCCAAATTGGTCCAATCGTTTACGAAAGATGCGATGACCAAGGGAAGTAGGGATTGGATTTTATATATGAAGAAAGAATGAGTCCATTATTTCCATTTATCGTTATTATCATTTTAAGTTAGTACATAACCCCTTCATTTCTCTCTCTTCATCGTAGGTACTACACAAAAATTTCATATAATGTAAAAAATGGATTTCTTAATAAAGTTACTAAAACTCCTACATCCACTGATTTCTTCTAATCTCTGTGTTATGTTTTGTTATTTTGTAATTTACTAACATTAGTTTTTAAGTGAAATTGTTACTAATACTAGTGTGGATAATAGAACTAAATAAATGCTATAATTTTATTAAAAAGTGTTTTATTTTTAACATAAAATTTTTACAGATTTTTTAACACAAATCAAATTTATATTCGCATGGTATTAAAAGAATCAAGCTAATCAAATAAATTTACTTGGCTTTAAATTCTATAAATCCTACACCATTTTCCATTATCTACTATCTTCATATATTTGTGATAAAAAACTAGCCGCCGTAATTAGTTCTGGTGATTCAGTTTTACGATTCATTGATTCGAAAATTACAGATCGGTAATAAAATTACCTGTAAAGAAGGGCACTGCTGAAAATAGTCATACCTATGATTCGTTGACCTGATATGTAAAAAGTTAGCCTATATAGGTACTTAAGACGGGTCGGGCGTGGATTGCCGAAGTCTCAAAAAGTCGAGTTATCTAAATCGTCTAAATCGCAATTTGTCTGATTGTCTAAATTACCTGTATCTCACTTTGTACACATCGCAAATCGTCTTAGTCGCAAAATGTCTAAATTTTTCAAATAAGTATGGATTGGGCTAATTACACAATTTGGAAATTGTAAAAACTTGTAATCAACACTTCAATTTTATTTCTTAATTTATAAGCCACATAAAAGTACTCCGATTTTGTTTTTATATATACTGAGAAAAGAGGCAAAATTAAAAGATATTAAAATAAAAAAAGCATTTCTTTGAACGGTCTCATAGAAAGCGACGTGACATGAAGTTCGATCAAATAAATAATAAATATCCTTGGACTAGTCACACAAATTGAATATAACCCCAAAGTAAGCAAATTATATGCTTGTGTTATGGGTGTTAGTCAACGATTGTAATACATAGAAATACTTAAATAGATACCAGAATAAATTTAATAAACACCCAGACCCGGAAATGCAGACATCTAAATGTTCTTCACACAAATGCCTGCCCCCGTCGGGAATGGAACCCGAGACTCGCGGTTGGTCGACGTAGTTAGGCGTGTACGCTAGCCACTCGACCAACGAGGCGGTCAAATGTACAGAAATGAACTCAATAGCTTAAGTGAAGGAAATGTAATTACAATTTTAGTAATTAAAAGTTAACCAGTGTGTGTTACCAGTGATGACCTACGGCACCGAGACGTGGTCTCTTACTGTGGGCCTGATAAACAAGCTTAAGGTTGCTCAGCGAGCTATGGAGTGGACTATGCTCGGGGTTTCCCTGCGAGATCGATTCAGAAATGAGGAGATCCGCAGGCGAACGAAAGTCACCGACATAGCCAGCCGGGTTAGCAAGCTGAAGTGGCAGTGGGCGGGGCACATAGCGCGGAGAACTGATGGCCGTTGGGGCAGAAAAGTTCTCAAGTGGAGACCACGTACCGGCAAACGAAGCATAGGACGGCCACCCACGAGATGGACAGACGACCTTATGAGGGTCGCGGGGTCTCGCTGGATGCAGGCCGCTTCCATCCGGTCAACGTGGAAGTCAACGGGGGAGGCCTATGTTCAGCAGTGGACGTCCTGTGGCTAAAATGATGATGATGATGATGATGAATTGAAATTTATCGCATGTATGTTTTGTTGTTATTCATTTTTGCAATACTTAAAAAGTCGTAATACGAATCAAAATGTATAATTAGCCCGATCCATGCTTATTTGAAAAATTTAGACATTTTGCGACTAAGACGATTTGCGATGTGTACAAAGTAAGATACAGGTAATTTAGATAATCAGACAAATTGCGATTTAGACGATTTGGATAACTCGACTTTTTGAGACTTCGGCATTCCACGCCCGACCCCTTAAGACTGTTAAAAAACCTCATTCAATACTAAGTTCGATAGAAAACCAAGAACATTAAGTTTTATTAAATTTCTTTTGTTTTTAGACCAGCTCAGACTTCGGTCTTTTACATTTTTTAACTTGTTAAATTGAAAGAAGTAACTATACGTTTGTTACTGATTTGGTAAAAAATATTAGGGGTTGAGTATTTCGGAGTACACTGTCTTACTATACTCGGGTATCTATCAACTTGGTTGTTTGAAGCTTGATTATATTTACAGAAAAAGAAATAACAATGCCGCAATGTCTGTTGACAAAAGCTATGAGAACTTTGGCAACAAAGAAAAGAGAATGTATAAAGCTTAGAAAAAGTTTGATATCACAACAAGTACGTATATGTTTATTTTTTTACAATAAAAACTACTATCTCAACTACGTATAGCAAAAGTTTTTACTCTAGAAATAAAGAGACGAAGATGTAAAATGTACATTGTTATTTTAAGTTCGCCTTGCCATCTACCTTATGTAGGTATATGAAGGAGTAGAAAAATATTCGGGTTAGAGTACTTCTAAAATCTCTGCAATCTAATATGCTCACTATTATTATTTCCTACGTTTCTAAGATCCGTATTGTGCCCTTGGGACTAGTTCAGTTTCCTGGCAATTCGTTGTATTGGGGACAGTAACAATCGTACCTAACTTGTTTTTAGTTTTTGCATGGTCGTAAGCATCTGCCATAACTCAAGTAAATTAATTTTTTTCAAACTATTACCCGATTTCGCAAAATACACGATACACTAATTTCTTCATTAACTTGTGCACTTTACCTGAACAAGATTATACAAAATGTCAACATAGTTGATTAGTTTTGTTGTCGAGACGATATTCAATGGTTATGAACAAACTGCGTCCATCTTTCCTTTCGATCCCGCCTAAACTCCGTACCTAACTTGTACTAGGATGCAGGAACAGGTAATGCTGTTGATGATGGTTATCTCCAAAACTCCAACATCTAATAGTTGAGCCATCTCTGTCTCTAATTACACTCACTATGTTAAAAGTTCTATGGAGGCTGGTAGAACGTACCACATTTTTGTCTAAAAGCTGACCTTGCACGCGACTGCCGAAAACTAACGAGAAATTGGCGCTGATGCTATTAAGGCTTAATTATTTAAGGCTTACCTGTAGTTAAAGACCTCGTTTGAAGTTATGCAGTTGATACTTGCAACAATTTCTGCCCTAACAATATAAACTTTAAATACAGAATTCTTTTTTGGAACACTTGGCATCCCTCCGGGAGTTAGAAGAAAGAATTGGAACGGTTGATTTCGACGGGTTAGGGGATGTTCGGATCCTATCCGTGAAAGGCTGGCCCGCACACGACCTTCTGTACCTCGTGAGAGATGACCTCGACATGCCAGTGAACTTCGAGATAAGCGGAATTTTCGGTAGTTTATAATAAGTACATACATTAGTATGGATTGTATAGATGCTACATACTTGCAAAACTTATCGCCACATCTCAAATTAATTGTGTTGTAAAGAAATATTAAATAAGTAGGCATAATAAGTAAACATGTTTTGTAAAGTACAGGTAATATCTAGAACTAGGCTACAAGCAACGGTGACCTGTGTTTTCAAGCACATACGAAGGAATGCATGGTCCTTGATCCTTTACTCTATGAGGTTATATAGCTTTCAATTCATAAATGAAACGTATTGCAAACATCTCTAAAACAATAGTTAATAGTAAATTAGTGTTATTACATAAATATAACTTATTAAATGTGCAACTTAAAATGATGTTAGTGATTTAGGAACTTATCTTGTGATGCTTCTGTGCTAATCCGGCTTCAATCGGGCTTCAACTACGAGTATTTAAAATCTATGAATGACCGGTTTCTTTAATTAACGAGCCGGATCCGTAAGTATAACCAGTCGTAAATGTGACAAGACGTGATTTTAGAGCCCAAAAATGTATTGATATAACTATATGCGATGAGCGAACGTAGTTAGATATCTTATCTACATGCCTGACATGGTTACGATACGTATACAAAAATTACCGTCCGTGAGTAAAACGAGTTACTAGAATGTAGAAACCGGAAATTAGTATCTACTCGAGTTTCTCCACTACTTGACAACATTCGTATCACTTTCTGTATGGAATGTGGATATACCGCGAAACGAAGCGCGCGCGGACGAAGTCGTTCTAAACTTAGTAAAAAGATATATTTACGTTCATATCCCTGAAGTGACAGGCAGAGATATAGTCAATTTAACTTTGTAGATACATAAAAAAATTTTAAAGGCAAAACAAATATAATACTTTAGATATCTAAATAAAATGTAAGTATGACGAAGATATCACTATTTAGTTATCCAAACAGGGCCGCAAGTACTCCAACAAATCCAGGCCCAGCTGAATCCAATACCAGAGGAGGTGCTGGGAATGGGAGCCGAGCTGATGGCGCGGCGGATAGACATATTGAACCTCCTTCGCTGCAAGCATCGCAACGATCGCACCCTTTACCACAACGTTAGTCTACGTTCATCGTTTATGATTTTATCTATAGAAAAAAATGTGTGCGTGTACTAGCGTACACTCGTAAGAAGTGAAGAAGTGAAACTTCTTTATGACGTTATTTTTCAAAATATAATTTACTATGTATATGCAACTTCACAGAAATTGGTTAAATAAAGTTTGTTGCCAATCCCTGCTCCGCTGGAGAAAGTATACTTCGAATCACGCGTGGTAGGGATAAGAACAAAGATGGCGCGTAACGGAATGTGTGACGCGTAACGAAAAAATGTTACATCATTTTTTTCCAACTCCGATAAAGAAGTTTCATTTCAAAAACAGAAGTAGAGGAGCCCTTGGTCTGCACTATGTTGTTTCGAGCTTCTGTATTTGTATCTTGAACTTCTAGCCTCACAACTAAAATGTGATTTGGTACATGTTTCCTACATGTTAGATTTGGATTTATAGGACCGTGAGCTTGGAATAAGCGAGCTTATTTTTTTACTAGCACTGAATTCAGTGGCACTCGTCCGAAACTTCCACCAACTTTATATAAAACCACATAACTAAGTAGATTAGATTATTACTGCGTAACTAGAACACGCTAGCTCACTATTGTCGTGTTCTGTATGACAATAATAACAGTAAAAGTGAAGGCAAATTCCGTAAAATGCATAAATTCACTACTATTATTTTTAAATTCAGGGAATCCGTCTACATAATTGCTTTTTAATACTGCAAAAATATGTAAAACTGGCTATCCCGACGAATTTCGTTTCCCCGCACCCTCTCCGGCTGCTTTAGCTTTTATGGTAGTTTCTCAAACGTTTTAATAGCTAACTAGCCTGTTATTGAAGGCTAACGGCTAGTAATAATAATTATCAATCCTAATCCAAAACTTGCTGTCCAAGATTGATATTTTGATCCATTTTTATGTTACCGCTTGCCAATAACATATCTGTGCACAGAATAAATATGGCAATTAGGTGTAGGATAGGCCGGCGGATACGCAGCTATCTAGATTGCTTGAAATCCATCTTTAGAGAAATATTATTAACATTGGCCGTAAGACGAATCCGAAAAACCGAAAATCAAAGTATAATCGATCTTAGGGTTATCGAGTTTAAATATCACAATGTTCTAACAAACCCGACTTTATTTTATAACTAAATATAAATGAGTGATTATAACAATATGACCTCAGCTGTAATTTGGCTAGATTATAAACTTACCCCCTTAAACACCCCAATTTTTCTGCAATCCTCTTTGCTTGCCATTACGTTCCAACAGAAAAGAGAGCAAAACAATCTATTGTATTATGAAGTAAGAAGGAATAAGAACTTTACTGAAGTCAAGATTGCGTGAAGGTAATTAATAATATTTTTATAGAATTTGGAATGGAAAAAAAGTAATTTGGAATTCGATAACGAAACTGAGCAACTTCACAGAATGGTAGCAGGGATGGCGGAAAATTTAAAAGCAAAAATAACATACACAATCGACCTAGTAAAGTAAGTAAATGAATTTATAAATTAGTAAATAATTTACATTAAAAAGCGGCTATGCCAGATTTTTTTCTATTTTCTGTGATTAAAACCTACCGTTTGTATTGTGAAATATAGGTTTACTGCTTTACATTTACCTAGAAAATACTAGCAACATAGACTCATGTTAACTCGCTAATAATACTGTACTTATAAATTTTGAATAGTGGCTGTCGAAATGTAATGCGTGAAATATCTGAAAATTGCGCATACTCAAGGCCAGATATACCCTACATACCGCAAATTTTTATATTATTTACATTAGATAAATATAAAAGCAGCAAAGCACATTTTTAAAATTTTGGTTTTAATTGTAATAATATTTAAATATTATAAATGTAGTGTTTATATCACTTAAATAACGAATGTGCCTAAAACTATTATGAAGTCTCTCCTAGTGTTTATTTTAATTTCGTTTTATTTTATTGCAAAGAATTCCGTGGAAAGATCGAGACACTCTAACAAAGAAGGCGGAACGTTTGCAAAAGGAAAATGCCTTGCTGCAACATAAAATGGAGGAATTGACGAAAAAAGACAAAGAGAATTATCTAGAAGGAGATCAGCGTGGTGAAGTTGCACCAAATTATCAGGTTCAAATTTGATTATTAGCAGTTGTTGCTTCTCCTATATTACTATTTACTACTTACAAAAATCTGTTCTTCGCTTCGTCTCTAACATCTTTTGAGTCTCAAGGTATCCAGTTAGTATCTTAAGAATATACTTCCTGTCTGCTAGGCTTAAGGAAAGAGAATATGCGACTAGGGTACATATATTGTAAAGGGCTCATAGTAGCGAAAGTCGATGCATTCTCAACGTATATCCCTCTTTCCGTAAATCAGGTGTTGTACAATCCAAAGGACAGCTGGATTATAGTTAGTGGTAGGCCATGTCTACATTGCGGTGGTAATACCTGGGCCTGCTACTGGTCAGAGAATAGAGATGACCGTCATGTCACCTTATATAAGTACACTGCAAGTAGATCTGATCGTTGTTGCCCTGAAGTCGATATGTTAAACTTCATTTGTATTTTTTAAGTAACAGCCTTGTAGCTCCTCTGGTAGTAAAAAAATATCTTCGCTTATGTACTGACAAAGATTTCCAAGCTCATCATGCTATGATGCCTCATTCGTAGATAAGTTTGTAAGATTTTCAACGACCTAATTATAAAAATAGCATAACATTGTGGTAAGAATTGATCGACTAAAGACGGTGGATGCAAATACAAGTGAGTGCTCACAGAACTATTACCTACAGTTATGTAGGTGAAATAAGTGTTTGTAAAGTAATAAGTCATCGCCTTTAAGCTTATTGTTAGCCAGTTGGTTTAATTTTGATGAAAGTATAGATTGACGAGAGGTACTACTTTAATTGTATTGTCATGCGGATATGTTTCTATAGGAATTCAACAGTTACACCTTTTGGAGGCCTATAGATACTGTGTGTCCATAGGCCTGCTACCACCAGGAGAACCGCTTGCTTGTTTTCTGCCTTATCACGTAAAATACATCAAGTGTTGAACATTATACGTGTACCTAAAATCGATTGACATAAGTATTAGTAGTATAAAATTGTTTTTATTCTAGAAAATGTTAGACGAATTGGCCAAAGAGCGACAAGCGAAAGAATCACTGAAAGAAATAGTCACGTCGGCAGAAGGTATGTTGCGGGTGGCACGAGCTCGAATAGGGACTTTAGAGAGACAATTGAAGGACGCTCGCTGTGAGATTGATGCAGCAAAACGGAAGCACAGAGATCTGGAACAGCTGGTTAGATGATAACACGAAATGAGATTTATAAGTGCGTGCAGATGGCCCGTTATGCAAGTTTTGCGGTCATAGTGGAATGCTATATGCAGTAATGGATTATGATCGTACTGTAAAAAATTTGCAAGTTTAGTAATAAAGTCATAATTAGCCAAATATTTCATCTTAGGAGCTACATATTTTACTTTGAATTAGGCCACTTGATAAATCTAAGTGTCTAAGAAATCTAAGATAATACAAAAATGGTATGTAAAGTATTAGGTACAAGGGAAAAAAACATTTGAGCAGAGGAATCTCTAGCTGCCCTATAAAGAAACTACACAAAAATGGTATAGTATTATAGGTAAGTACAAGGAAAAACATTTAAGCAGACGAATCTCTAGAAAAATGGTAAGAAATGTCTACACACTCGTCCTTAGGCCCGCCACATACATTCGGAAATGTCGTGCGGAATTTCGTTTCGAAATATCTAAACGAAATTTTACCCACAGCTAATTTATAAAAAAAATCGCGACTGTGTTTGGTGGATCTTAATGAGCAATAAACAAATTATTAGTTTCTAACCTAAACATTTGTTGCTCGTTACTTAATTGTGCCTTTTAACACTTTAACTATCCATGCATTAAGTACATAATATAATGCACTGGGTAACTAGCTTGACACATCCGTGCATAACATGAAATGCACTGTGTATCGTGTTGATCATAATATTACAACATAATTGAGGTGAATGGATGAAGTTAGTTATGTCACAAAATCTTTATTTTTTACGCGATACATACATGCGATTACAGTTTTACGAGATATGCATGCACAGTGCATTTCATGTTATGCACGGACGTGTCGAGCCAGCTACCTAGTGCATTATAGGTAATGCTTGGACAATTAGTGTTAATTTGACCGCTAATCTTTACTTGATGATTATTAATAATTATTTTCATAATTTGTAACTGTCAGTATCGTCACCGTGAATCTAATTATGACGCACGATCGAAGAAACTCCTGGAAGTGTCGAAAACCGGTGAAATGACAATTGAAGCGTTATCTAGACAACGGGATGCTTTGGAGCTTAGGTTAGTTTTGAATCGTCAAAATGTGTGTCTGAATAATATATGAAACATCTAATTGAACTTTTGTGTAAGACAAAAAAATACCTTGCCTTTTTTTAAATTTATACTGGAACAAGCTTTTACATACGAACTTATGTTTGTTCGTTCGTTCTCAGCGGGTGTCGACATCGACATGAATCTTTATGGCTATAGACCGTAAAACTACTTCACCACAGTGCATAGATGAATAAAATTTGAAATAAAGAGATATGTATTTTACACTTTAACTGTCCATGCTTTAAATATAATGCACTGGGTAACTGTCTTGACACGTCCGTGCATAAAATGAAATGCACTGTGTAATATATCGCGTTGATCATAATATCACAACATAATTGAAGGGAATGGATGAAGGCCAAGTTATGTCACAAAATATTTATTTTGAATAAATCAACGTTACAGCTTTTCTCGATATAGGTACTACACAGTACATTTCATGTTATGCACCGACGTTTCAAGCCAGCTACCTAGTGCATTATATATAAAGCATGGACAGTTAAAGTTTAATATAGATAGGTAGGTACTAAGAATGACACACAGCGTCACAAAAGTTTCTTGAAACAAAACTTTTTTACAGATGTTAAAAGGAAGAGATGTCTTTTTTCTAAAATTTTCACAAAATCTTATATACGAGATCTTATTATTCATTTTGCAAATATGAGGTACATGGTACGGAGAGCTGAATGGAGTTTCGACCTTAGCCGTTATAAATAATATAAACAAAACCTATGCGCTATTAAAACTTGTGTGAGATAGGTAGATACCTAGATACGCAGTTAAAGTTGTACTCGGTACAATGAGATTAATATTGCTGGGTGCTAGTGGTCTGATAGTAAAAAGTAGACGAAAGAAATGCAGAAAAAAGCAATAAGAAGTTACCTTCTTATAGTAAGCCGTAGTCTCGATTTATGCTACTTAACTCGTTATTTGATTAAAATCTTAACAGAGATGTCCCAGAGGTATGTGTGGTTCGTTTTGTACTATTCAAATATGGTTTACGAGATCATTTAAATAGATACAGTAGTTCTTGAGCTGTATGTGGTGTGACATACATGACTTACGACTTTGTTTTGTACGTATAGGAACACGTTAAAAAATAATAAGCACGCCTTATAATAGTAAGTAATCATTACTTTTTTCAAAATGACTAGAGTACTGCTAATCGCCAAGTTTATGGAATTTTTATTTTTTAATGTTTTAATAGTTATTCTGCTATTAAGATTTAATGGAGACGAATTCAAATATCCTGAACATCAGTTACGTTACATGTTGTAATTAACATTACTTGCGACTTTGTTTTGCATAGGTAAGGGGTACAGATACAGATAAAATAATCAAGCATTAAAGAGGATCAAACATACATTCTAATAGGGGAATTATCATCATCATCACTGTTTTTTTAAACGAAACGAATACTGACCTCGTAGTATACAACGTTTACAAAGTCAACAAATTTAAGGGTAAGCAGTTTCGTGTATGTTCTGATTATAGGAGGGAGGACGGGTTCTTAGGATCGCCGTTCTGTTTTCTTCTAACCGATACCGGCGGTGACGCCGTAATATGGTAGTGTGTGTCTTTGAAGAAGCTTCGAATCGTCGGGACCCGTTACGATCACTTCGGGACCGCGGTAGGATAGCAGGCAGCTCTAACAAAATAGCCGTGATGGTTGTAGGGTAAAGGAGTTGCGTGAACAAGCGGCGGAGGCGGAACACGCAGCGGAAGCCCGCGCGGCGGAGATGCGGGCCCGCACCGAGTCGCTGATGGCGAAGGTAGCAGAGCAGGTGCCTTAACCTCTCCACTTCAGGCTGGTTACACAGCCGTACGGCGACACGTGTAGTCCTCCTCCATACGGAATATTGTCAATAAACTGTCAATTAATCCAACTTTCTGAATCTGTGGAATCTAAAATTCTAGTGGGAATTCCTCAATTCTAATACTTAGAAATTATGTTTTATTATGATTTAAATATTATTTTTAAAAAACTTTCATTTTCCTTATTCTTAATTTGGATTTAGTTATGACGGAAACGTATCTGAAATAATTTAAAGCTTACTTCAATAAAACGCAAGTCAAGTCTCTTTGTAGTGATGTTTCGCGTAAATCAAAATCTCCAGTACGGGTCTCCCACACAGCTGTGAAACCAGCCTTACACTTCCCACCTTCGGGAAAGCTAACTAAACTTACCTGTTTTTAAACAGCAATTATTATTATGATCATTTGAGTAATTATCTACATTCAGTCATTGAACATCGCCTGTCAAAAAATAAGCTTGCTTTTGAGTAGCTGAAACGAAGATCTAAATACAATTAAGCAAAATTTGTTGTTTGAAATTGATCAAAATAAGTAAAATCACTACTAATTACTGTTTTGCGCATCAAATAAATGTTTTACAAAATTAAAAAAAATATTCAGGGTTAAGAAGCGTTCCATTGACATATCCCAATTAATATTATTTTTGATATAGGAAGCCAAATAAGCAGACGAATTTTCTAATGGTAAGAAATTCACGCCGCCTAGAGGCACTAAAGGTGATAACGGTGCGTTGCCAACCTGAGGCCGGGATTTAAGGCTTCTAGTAAAAGCAAGTGTACCGGCTACCTTATCCTCCGAACTGGAACACGTCAACAGCAAGTGGAGACGTTATGGGGGCAGGAGAAGATA
>NJDD01003404.1:176886-202664 GCA_002245505.1 Calephelis nemesis | reverse complement strand
TGTTCTATTACTCATAAATGCACTTATAAGTGGTACCACTTTGGTTTTTTCAAAAGTACTGCCTATGTCACCAAGAATATTGTAGATTTGACTGAAGGGAATCGGGCAGACAGCAAAAGTTCCATCAACGAAATACTCGGTGATATTACAAATCATTTTACGACAACGTATAGGACAAAAAACCAATATGCGAATACCATCATAATAATAATCCGCTAATATTGACTCGCGAAATTTTTCCGGTACAGCGACCTCATCGATAGATTTAAAAATTGTAGCGGGAACTCCAAGTTCTTTATTTCTTGCATCATAAAGCGACTGTTTAATATTTTTAAACTTGGGTATTGCATTCAGTAAATCATGACCTTTATCTTTCAAAGTAAACACATTTTCTTCATATAAAGTTGGTATTGGTTGGTCAGATGTAATTACATTATGTCGTAATGCGTTAGTTACCAGCAAACGGTCATTTGCAAAGGGGTCTCTTCCACAAGTGTGATCTTTGGTCTTAGAAATAATATCATTCTAAAATGTAATAAGAATTTATTATTGTAGTAAAATAAGTACCTAAGGCTATGGAATTCTCGAAATAATTTCATATGAAAAGGATACTTACCATTAAAGTTATAGTACCTGGACACTTTGTCCTTTTGAAGCTAGTGCATCTTCATAACACTGAGCCGTTTTTATATACCTTGTGACGGTGAAATTTATATTTTTGCCAGAGCAAAGCTATTCCGCCATGAGTCTTTATGTACTTTATGTGTTCAGTATTATACATGTCCATTTTGAAATAATTAAAAGATAGAACGAAAAGACAATAATTATGCAAGTTGCAATGAAAACAATGTCAAGATGACCATTTGAGTGACAGATAAATATAAACTTTATCAAATGACTTACCTCATTAATTAAACTCCTTGAACTTAATTGGAGTTTTCATATCAATAACTAAGCAACTTTGAAGGGTCTGAGTACGCCTGGGATGGTTCCTATTACACAAACAGATGTATGTGTAATGTAACATCACTAATAGTCGGTGGTGTCATATGGACTAGAGATTCCATATGACAACACCGGTGGTGTCGTTTTGGTGGTGTCAAGTGGAAGGAAGGCGGTTATCTGGCAACTGATCTAAAATAGCACGATCTCTAATCTTAGATGTGTTATTAATATTGGCAGTATTTCTGTATTTGTCTTGTATTTCTGGAATATCTTTAATGTATAGACAAAAACGATTTGGCGTAAAGATAAGATTATGTATCTTTGTATGTATAGATTGAATTATTATTTGTGTAAAGTTTTATGTTATGTATGTGTTAGGAAAGGAATATAAAAGCTGCAGAAGATCGTTACCGTGAAATGGAACAACGCAACAAAGATTTAGAAGAACAACTTCATGCTTTACGGGAACGGTCTGTTCGACTGGTCGACATGGAACGAAGACATTGCCTTGAATATCTACCGTCAAAGGGTAAGAATGGACAACGTGGTAACAAAAAATATGACAATACTTAAACTGTCTACCTTGGCACACTGAGTTATATGTATACCTTAAACTAAAATTTAAGTATTCGTAAGTGACTATAATGTTCTCGTATAATTCCAAGTAAGCATTCACAAGTGACTTTACATCCTCACATACCTCGAGTAATCACAAGTGACTATAATGTTCTTAACATGTTCTCGTATAATTCCAATTAGGTATTCACGAGTGACTTTAATATTCTTATTACATCCTCACATACCTCGAGTATTCGCAAGTGACGGTAATGTTATTAACATGTTCTCGTATAATTCCAAGTAGGTATTCACAAGTGACTTTAATATCCTTATTATATCTTGACATACCTCGAGTATTCGCAAGTGACGGTAATGTTATTAACATGTTCTCGTATAATTCCAAGTAGGTATTCACAAGTGACTTTAATATCCTTATTATATCTTGACATACCTCGAGTATTCGCAAGTGACTATAATGTTCTTAACATATTCTCTTATACTTCCAATTAGGTGTTCACAAGTGACTAATATTTTTGTTACGTCATTCTGATATACTTCCGCGAATTCGCAAGTGACTTTAATATTTTAATCTTCATATAGGTAATTCCTAATATTCACGTGTCACTAAATGTTATAATTATAATTCACATTGACTTAAATATTCTAAACACATCCTCACATAACTTTAGTACCTATGTTCTAATCCTTACATACTTCCGAGTACAGTACAACAACAGTTTAAAATATTATAAACTATAAACACATCCTCTTAATCTACGAGTATTTGCAAATTGCATTTTGACAAAACTAGAGATAGATGTCAGTCGCAGGAACCTGTTGTTTGCAATAAGCAATCAACTAATAAATGTTGACTTTCTTTTGACAATGTACAGGGCTTCTTTTGAAATAAGGGAGTTAAGGCTAAAATAAATGAAATGCACTAAATTTTAAATATAATTCAAAAATTGTAATATTAAATTTTACAAATTTGAAATAATCCTCAAAAATAGTTCACTCGTTGCCGTACTATGCGGTACCTAATACGAGTCATGACGTCACCAGCCTGAGCATGTAATTGCGGTTGGCGGTTGGGGTTTACGTTATAACCACGCATTTGTTTGCGTCGGATAAAAAATATTATAATTTGTATTAAAAAAAATCATGCATTCGAAAGTGTTTCGAACCCTTCTATCAAGTTTTGGCTGGTCCTTCAAATGTATATTATTTGTATATATTTTATTTGTTAGAAAATAGGATTTTTAGACGATTTTAAAGTTAATTTGTAAGCGGAAGTAACGTTTAAAACAACGAAGTTCATTGAGCTCTATTATAGTGTCATAAAAATACAATAAAATGTTTCTATATTCTTAACCAAACACCATTGTTTGGTTTGTAAGATAGAAATATATGCAAGTTCATTGAACCCAGTAATATAGTAACAAAAACAATGAAATTGTATGGACGTGCGAATTCCGTTTATCATATATCGCCTTGCCTTTCTTTACCCCCATATCCCAGGACAGGTAGGCAAAGGCAGAATAAGGGCGCCCACGTCTAGCCGAAGACACTAAGTCCTTCAATGTGATAGGTGACAAGTCTATCGCCAACCGGGCTCATATCCAATCCCGGGTAGCGTTATTTTTAATGGAAATTTGAAATACACAATTTCTATTTTTTTTGTTGCTCGATCCAGGGAACAAACTTGAGACCTCAAGAAGTCAAGTCCAACCGGTAATGACAAATGCAAAATAACAGAGACTCAGGTTCAGTATTCAGGCTGAAACAAAATGTTAATGTTTTATTTTACTTGAAAAGTAGTAAAAGGGATTTTATTTATACTACACATACTTCCTTATAACTACATCCGAAAAATAACTCTTGCGCTACATAGGAATAAAATTTAAAAATGCTGTTTAGCGTTGTCAATAGTACGAATTGAAATATCTTTTCATATTTTTTTCAGAAACCGAGCCATCAGATAGAGAAACTGAGATCTGGAAAGAACTTCAAGTAACCAAGGTGGCTTTAGCACGAGCGGAAGAAGAGCTACGCCAGAGCCGTGCTGATAAAGAAAGTTTCCTTAATTCTTTGTCAAGGATTGCGGTTAGTAAATATTTTCCATAAGATGCCCAGCACCAAGGTTGTATGTAAGTAATGTAAGGGTTTTCTGTATAATTATATTTAGATACGAATCACATACGTAGGTAATGATTAAATATGAATAATATTTTTCGATCTTAGCGACAATAATTAAAATATATAGAATAGTTATTTAAATAAAAAAATCGGACTGGAGACATCTGGGTTTTGGGTCTGCCCTATTTACCACCTATTCTATTATAACATTTGATAAAATAAAAATTATTTATCTTTGTAATCTATTTATATTGCAGCGGTTTTTCATTTCCTGAAAACACGACAAAAGTCGTTTTCTAAATATTAAACCTAGAATCGATTAATTGCTCCGAAACCCTTTGCATACTTAAGTTCATGAAAATTGTAGGAGCCAATGAGGATACAGTAGACTCTATTAGGTTTTATTTTATTTTTTAAAATGTTGAATGACAAGTTAAACTTTCCAGAAACAAGATGCTACTCATAAGTCTGTACTTATTCCGATTAAAGTTAAAATATTTGGCTTACCATCATCTTAATAATAGCATAGAAAGATCTCAATTTTTTCATATTATAAAATTCTAACAGGTCTCTACAAAATAGATTCAGTATATTTGATTTTACATTCTCATAGTGTACAAGCTCATTATTGCAGCAAGAAGAAGGCGCTGATAAAGACGATAAGATGGCCGCAGAGCTACTATCTAGAGAAAAGAAAATAATGAAGTTGCAACAAATTATCGAAGAACAAAAAGAAAATGAAAAATTAATGTAAATTTAACGTTTTGTTTTAAAATTGTTTTTTTCTATATATTTTTAGGCACACTAGTCTATCGTCTATATCACTAATTAGTATTAAAGTAAAGCATTGTTAAACTACAGTAATGTATTACTAAGTTTATTGTTATTTTTGTAATTGAATTAATTAATTAATATTAATTATAATTAATTATAATTAATTGAATTTATTTAATCTTCAATTGAATGAAGTTATGGATTGAATCGATTTTAGTTAAGTCTTCACGTCACAGTAATAGATACTAATAAAATTGCGGAAGTCTGTCTGTGACGTTTTCAGGACTACACCGCTTTACCGATTTTGATGAAATATAATATGCAAATACTGTAAGATCTGAGTTCAAACAATTTTTAATAACAATCAATTCCCAGAGAACTACTGTAATAGGGGTGAATGATTGTATGCAATGTGTATTTAGCACTGACGAAGTCACCGGTTAAACAGCTAGTATGTGATGTACAATACAAGAGCCTAAGCGTTTAACACTTTTTCAGGGAACAAAGTATGACAGAGTATGAAAACCAATTGGCATCGATGCGATTAGAAGTAAAACGGCTAAGGAATTACGATTGCTATTCTAAAGAGATACCATTTCAAGATTTACAAACCGAGGTAATTATTTGAATGCGGTTTCGAACCTTAAATTGTTGGAGGCGATTATGTAGTTATTTCTTTATAGTTAGTTCAATCCATTAAGGTGCGTAAGTCACGCACGCGTATTTTATTGAATCAGACGTCACTTTGCGGAAATCCGTTATAACAGATGTAAAATAAGCCTTTATTTTGATAATTCCGCGTAAACAGTGTAACTGTAGTAGCAAATAATCCTCCAAATGACACTGAATGTGACAAGCTTATTTAACTTTCTCACCGCTCACATCCGAGACCAGAACACGAATAAAAAAAGAACTCGGGAGACAATATAAATTATCACGTCCTTCGCATGTGACAACCCTACCTAAAGTTCCCATCTCTCACCTCAGCGACCAGGGGCCCTACCATGAACGCTTAAAGCAGTATTATTTCCATCTTGCTGAATGTCTGCCTTTATAAGCAACTTTATGGTACACGTCATAAGGTTGTCTTTCTCGACTGATAATTAGTATTGTTAAAATAGTACTGTTTTAAGAGCTTATGGTAACCCCCCAGATCACGAATAGAGTCCGAACTCGGGAATCAAAATCTTTAAACAACGTCATTGAAAAAAAATTAAAATTCAACCCACCCCATAGTATAAAGAATAGAAAAGTAAAGAATAGTAAAATCTTCAATCAGATCAAAGACATAGTTTTGCCTGATTGGTGTAGGTTAGTTTCTTTGGACGTAGAAAGTTTATTCTCAGATGTCCCTTCAGAAGAGTGTATAAATTTAAATGTTTATAATTTAAACAACCTGGAGAAATAAATGAAATTGTACACATGACCAGGACTTGTATGAAACAAAATTATTTCAGGTACAATTCTCATCACTACATTAAAAAAGAGGGTCTAGCCATGGGTTCTCCCCTTAGTCCTTTGATAGCCAAGTTTTTTATAGATAATTTTGAAAGACAACATATTGTAGGTAAAAATCATATATTATATACAGATACGTGGACTATATAATCATATGTTTGACTGGTTCAGAGAGACAATTGACGTTCGTTAATATTCTAAATAAGAAACACCCCAAAATTAAATTTAAGTTAGAGATCGAACAAGAACATTCGTTAAATTTTCTCGATTTGACCATAACTAGGTAGATAATAGGCACCACTTTGTGATCTTCCGCAAGTCAACTTATACTGATACGACTATTTCGGCGTCATCTTGTCATCATTGGCAACATAAAATGTCTGCGTTCAATAGCTACGTGCATAGACTTTTATCTATCCCTTTAAGTCAGGAAAGCTACAAAAAGGAGTTAAGCATAATTTTTCAGATGGCAGAGGCAAACGGTTATAACAGCAACATTATTAATAGTTTAATTAAAAATAAAACGAAGAAAGCAATGTTACGATTACTTTATGCCGTGCAACCTGAAAATACTCTTAGGTAAACATCTAGTTTCACTTATGAGGGACAAATTTCCGAAAAAATTAAACGCTCTCTAAAGTCCAACCATATACACGTTGATTTTGAAACACGTAATCCGTTAAGAAAAAAATGTAATGGTAAGGACAATTTAGACAATAAAGATAAGTAAGATTTTTAAAGGCTTTTATTTATTTAATGTAACGGAACATACATAGGTCAAACAGGTCGTAGTTTTCAAACACGTTACAAAGAACACATAGCGGCTTTCAGAAATAAACATTTAGATAAATCCCATTTTGTAAAACATCTTTTGGAAGCTGGTCACAATTTGGCTAGTGATCACTCCTTCGAAATAATTCATACCTGTGAAAAAGGAATTAGATTAAATATTTTGGAACAATTAGAAATCATAAAACACAATATTGTGTCCAGAATATTGTTGAATGAACAAATAAATATATCGAATTCCCCATTATTACGAATTTTTAGCAGCAATCGAGTCGCACAAAATTCCACAATCGATTCGTGAAGCGATTACGAATAATTGATATTGGGGGATTTGGTCTATATAAGAACGCAATTAAGGCGGCGGCGAGTCACATGTGTGTCGTCGTTTGTACGGTACGGTCGATTTCTTGAAGATGCCTCGATGTTGAGGCGAAACGTACGTCGAGTGCGATTTGGTGTTATCTATGGTGAGTTCTTCGACAAAGATGGCGACGGACGTGACAAGTGGTTTTGTTCCCGAGTTCAGACTCTATTCGTGATCTGGTTGCGGAGGTGGGAGGTGGGAACTTTAGGCAGGGTTGTCACATGCGAAGGACGTGATAATTTATATTGTTTCCCGAGTTATTATTTTATTCGTTTTCTGGTCGCGGAGGTGGGCGGTGGGAACGTTAGTTAGGCTTGACATATTCTGTGTCAATTACCATAACAGTTACACTGTTTACGCGGACCTAGCAAAATAAAGGCTTATTTTACATCACGCACGCGTACTTTTCACTTGGGCAAAATATTGGTGTCAGCTGCTGCAGTTGCACCTGGAGGTGGAGAGTTTGTCCCGGTCGCGGGCGGCGCTGGTGTCGGCGGCGGCCTCCCGCGCGCTGATGCTGGAGCGGCACGAGCGCGCGGCCGACCTGTTCGCCCGCATGACGCGCGCCCGCCGCGCGCTCGCCGCGCATCTCGACGGCTGCTCCGACCTGCCCGACACCGCCGCTTCTAATGTCGAGGTAATGATTTTTTTAGTACAAATCACATTTCTGTGACGATCCCCATCGCGTGCTGGTTGTAATCTAATATTTTTGCTGTATTTTCACACCAGTACAGTCAGACGTGTCTCGATGGTTCGCATTGGTGAATTGCGTTCCACGGTAGAAAATAACTTAGCCGGTAGATTGACACAGGTGACCCAAGATCTCGGTCTGAAGATAGCAACGCACCAGTAATATTTATTCTACACACACACTACGGTTATATCATACACGAGGAAAGCTGCCTGCTTATTAACTATTTTAGGTATAACATGCGGTATATAATCAATAGATCTAGTGAAATAAGTTTGTAAGCAAATGATCTAACTTTTTTTTGTTTATAAGGTCTACAAAACGGAGCTATAACTTATAGAATATATATTAAATTAATCCTTATGAAATAAACATTTTCTAAGCTGACCTCTTGTGGATGTAAACATAACATGCTAAATAAATAAATAATAACCGTTCCTAATCCTAAATAAAATTTTAATATCATCATCACAC
Organism: Calephelis nemesis; assembly: GCA_002245505.1. Lineage (NCBI taxonomy): Eukaryota > Metazoa > Arthropoda > Insecta > Lepidoptera > Riodinidae > Calephelis > Calephelis nemesis. Next base: position 194,475 of record NJDD01003404.1, on the reverse strand, counting down.
AAAACCATTTTTTAAAACTGATTTTGATAGAAGGTAGGGAACCACTGAAGATATCCAACCTAGTACATTGGTTAAAGGTTTTTGCAATTCGATAGTTAAGCGAATGTTGTTCCAAATTAGTTCTTATCAGCCAAGTGTAAAGTCTTACGATTGTGTAAGGTTGTGACCCGGGTCTAGGTATCTTAAAATTTATTTGCGCTAATAGTTTGGAGAATTAATACAATTATGTAAAAAAACATGCAATCTGCTATATCTCTTCGGCTTTGCAAAGACTGTATCTTAAAAAGAGGCAGTCGTTCTTAATAGAATGTAAGAGCTTTATCCTTATATGTCAGACAATACATGAAACGTTTTTGTACACGCTCAATACGATCGCGATGAACTTGATAGCCCGGGTTCCAAATTACACTGTTGTACTCTAAAAATGCACGAACAATTATGTTATACATATTTATAGTTAACCTCTTGGTTAGAACTCTTGTTCTTAAATATTATTGAAGTTATACTTCTTTTGGCGCGTTAGGAAAAAATGATGATTGTAAATTTTTACGATGCGCGCGCACACCGTCACGAAAACCTAACATGATTAAGTTAACTATAGATAACATTTTAGTTTTTCAAAAAAAGGTACCAACAAAGTAAAAGTAATTTCTATGGTTAGTGTCATTTTGTCTACAAATGTAAAATAAGGCAAAAGATAAAATTTTTAAAAAGATTTTTATCTTATTACGCCGAAGAAGTATAACTTCTAACTCGTGTACATAAGTACACACACCATTTTCATTTAACTGTTAATTAAACCTGACAACTGCGAAGATTTAGAAATTATATGGTTGTAATTATCCCTAAGGTTCAGCGCACTGTACATTATTACACCGAGATCTCTTGAAGAACTCACTTCCTTGACAATATGGCCATTAAGTACATACGAGTTACAATTTTGTGTTTTTTTTCTACTCCATCTAATAAATTGACATTTAGCCTTATTGAGGGTCATATCATTTAAGACACACGAGTTCATTATAGCGTCTAAATCTGTCTGTAAATATGTTACATCTGCTTGTGAGGATGTGACTCTTTATTTTTTATGTCATCTGCATAAAGTTTAAAATAGGATGAGATATAGGAGCTAATATTATTTATAAACATTATAAAAAAAACAGTGGGCCAATATGAGATCCTTGTGATACTCCAGAAGGGACTTGTAGACATGAGACTTATATCCTTTTAAAGCAACCTATTGGAACCTGTTCTTAATATAAGATTCGCACCATCTCAACAAAGATCCTTGAATGCCATATTCCCCAATCTTTTTTATAAGAATTTCATGATTTAACAAGTCAAAAACTTTCTTAAAATCCAAATATATGGCATAAGCTCCTTTGTTGCTATCTTATATTATAAAGGCTTATTTTACATCTGTTAGGTAGATAATTGTTAAAAGTCAAAATCACTTTTACTTATTTATACCTTTTAATTAACGAGAACCAAATAGTGTCGTTAAAGTACAGTGTGTCCGAAGGTACAGTACTCGCTCCTACAATATGATTTAGTGAATGAGTTGTATATGCAATGTATGTAGCTGAGTCGGTCGCTGAGCTCGGTGTGCGGCACCACGGCCGACACGTGGTCGGCGCTGCGTGCGGAGCGGGCGCGCGTGCTGCGGCTCGAGAGCGCCGTACTCGCGCAGAGTCTGCAGCTCGAGCGGGAGGAGCGCGTGCGGACTCAGCTCGAGAGACGCAGGGCTGTCTTGGAAAGGGAAATACTCAAATCAAGACACACGGCCACATCGCAACCAAAAATTCTCACAGCTCCAAGTTAGTTTTTAATGGATTCATTTTTTAAATGCTTCAAATTTACACCGTATATTGACAATGTCTGTCTTGGTGTCAAATCGTTATACTATTGTTTTATGAAAGCTTACTGTCTATAGCCTGTTTTTTAATCTCAGAGACTGAATTGACAGATGTAAATGTCAATTTTACAAATAATGATACCTGTGTTTTTTGTGTAGTGATGTCCTATGATACCGATTCAAAACGTAAACTATTGTCGATTTGCGAAGAATGAAATTTGATACATCCACCCTAAATTTATTAGTTACTTTGAACTGACATCAAAAGATAACGTTACTTCAAAGTTTTTTTTAAATTAAGATAAGCATTTCCGAGATGGTCCACCAAGTCTACGTCTGCTGATGGAATGGAGATCGAGGAACATACTCAATGTTTGGTGTAATTAGACGAGATTATATTGAAATCGAAGTCGGTTTTTTGCAATTTGCCGAGTTGTAAACTATATCAACCTTTCATCCGTCAATCTATTGAATTAAACACTTCAATACGTCTGATACGCCTGTCTTGTGCAAGTTATCAATTAAGTAGCTCCAGTTATTTTGTTATATTAAAATTGGGGATATTGGTTTTGTTATTTTGCGTCATTTTTTAAATAAAAAAGTAAATAAACTAGGGGCCTCCAAAAATTACACAAATTGGTCTAACCCTAAATTATATGCTTGAATTATTGGTACTAAACATGCATAGAAATACTTGTATAGTTATACTTTAGGCAGTATATTTATTATGTCCTTATTTTTGTCCGGGCCCTTTATGTAGAATAGCCCATCTGCAGTCTTGCCTGGCAACTTGTAAGAGACGAGCAAAGGGGTATCGGATCATTACCAATATCACTGGTGGTTGAGTGCTTGCGCGGATATGGATAAACCTTTTAACATATTCTTACCGTTATAGTGAAAATTAATGTTCCAGTATGGGGGGTAGGGCAGCCAATAGGCTTGCACAATTGGCCTTATACCCCCACCATGCAGCGATGCATCTACAACATAATGTATCCTGTCTATACGCTGCGGTTATCTTATACCACTAGGGGATACACATGATTTTTCGCCATAAAAATAAAAGTGTAACAAAAAAGTGCAACAAACTGTTGCTAAAAAATAAGAATTTCAAATTAATTCTATAGGAGGCTTTTTCGGAGAAGGGCCTCTTCAAGTAACGCCAAAATGAGAGTCACATACAAAGTCTGCGACATTACCACTAGGTTAACTATAGATATAGGCGACGAATCAAATAATTTTGAGTGTTAAGTACAGAGTCATTATGTAAATAAAAAAAAATTGTTTTGTAACAATACCAACAATGATATTTCTTGACCTACAGTTATGAAGCATATTAATTTCGTATTATTTCGTTTTAAATAGCTATGTTCCGATTTTCCGATATGACTTATAAAAATCGGTAAAAGATTTTGTTAACATTTTTCGATAATAGCACGACACTATTTTTGAAACGCAAAAACCTTACAATATTGCTAATGTCAATTTAGTCTCTGAGATTAAAAAACAAGCTATAGAATATTCCACAATCCTTCGAACTGTATTTACTTGGCGAGTACGAAAATGAGAAACCGAAATTAATACTAGGAGTTACCAGAAGTATGTCAATTGGCAGCAATGTATTAAGAGCTCTAAATTAGTTTTTCAATTATTCGAAGCCTAAAGGCACACTGTTTAAAAATTTCATACCAGAAAGCTTGTTACAAATGACTGAAATAAGTAATATATACGAAACGTAAAAACAATATTTTTTTGTTTTCAGATTCGAACCTATATTTTGATTAGAACAATTTTGGGAAGATTGAAGACCATAATGTTATTGTAGTAATGTATAATTTATTTCAATAAAATGATTGTAAACATGACTTGTTTAAATTTACCATTTAAAAACATTATACATTTAACCGACTTAAAGAATTTACGCTAGTCTATGACTAGCAATTTCAAACATTTTACATTTTTTATCATAATACGCCTTATTACCAAAATACGTAATATTTCTGAAACGTATATCGTTTAATGGTTTTTCAGACTCAATATTTTGTAGTAATGCTAAATCGTGGTTTCTAGTTAACATTTCTTCAGATCTGTAAATATCACTTTGGGATGGAATCCTTGTACTAGCGTTTATGTTCGTTAATGCTGTTTTACGATTAGGAAAATCGTTTTGTTCTTTGTTATTGGATATGTATGTTTTTTTGACAAAATTGCCAAGAACAATCTTAGTAGGTAAACTATTGTTTTTAATTTTCTTTTGTTCTAAGTCTTGATAATAGTCTCCGTTGATATCTCCCTTAAATTTTTTGTTTAAACTTTTATAATCAATACTTTTATCTAAATGTGGTGGATTGGCTGTAGCTTCTACTTCTGCTTCAAGAATATCAATGAATTTTAATTTATCAAGATGACCATATGTGTCATCATTCTTCATAGTCTGCATTCTTTGTTCATATTCAGTTATTTTATTTTCCAGAACTTTAATCCTCTCTTGGTCTTTATTTCTTTGAATACTAGCTTTACATTTGTGCTCATCTAATGCTAAAATTATCTTCTCTAGTTGACATATTTGTTGTTTTCTTTTTTCTAAATTCGTTAAAAGAGATTTAACTTCGACATCTTTTTCGTTCAATTGTCGGTTCACCTGTGAAACATAAAGTTAAATATTTCAGTTATATGTGTAGGCATCATCACACATGATGTTCTTTAGTTATAAAAATAAAGTCAATGTTTATAAGCTTAAAAGCTTAATTCAAACTAGTGGATCTAAAAATTATTTAAAATATGTAGCTATGAAAATTCCATTTTTTAAGCTTTTGAAAACAGTAAATCTAAAAATGATAACATAATTTTGTTTATGACTGAGTACTATATAAATAACTGTTAAGCTAAAACAATTAGCAATTACTCTTACTCATTTATGTACTTGTGATCCTCTTTGATAATCGCCCTTAAATTCTATCTATTTTCAGCCATATTATTTACTAAATCGCGAGAAATATTGCACGTAAACTCGATGGTAACATATCAGCGTGCACAATTAGCGTGTCCTGTTGTTGTTTTAGTTTCGACGCATGTACTTCTATGCGTTATGGTTGCTTAGGCATGCGTTAGAAAAATAAGATGAAAAGTGAACTAAAGTACCTGTCATGAGAAGCTGTAAATTATGTAAACAAACGTTCGGGAGTTAACAATATTTGGTTCAAAAGGAAAAAGCATTTTTTAAAAATATTTAAATATAAATTTAATTAATTAATTATGTAAATATGTATAATAAATTACGTATCTTTTGACGTTTTTTCGTGGCAAATTGATTTCATTAGATTTAATGGGTACTGGCTCCATTATACGTTAGTACACAATAATAAATAACAATAAAATTAAGGCAACAATTAACACAACTAACAACAATAACAAAGTGATAACGAAAAGATAACAAAATTAACAATAACAACCAAATCCGCAATTTTAACAAAGCAATGAAAAATTCGAAACTCGAATGATGCGTTTGTTTCAAAATGGCGAACCGAAGGTTTGCATTCCCGGTGACCGGCGCATCCCCGTACCAAGAAACTAAAACGTCAGTCGTTAGATATGATCCGACTAAATTAAGTAGGTTGTTACTTTCATATAACCCGTCTACATTTTTATTTTGATTGAATAGGGTCAGTTCATTATTGTCTCGAAGTAAAAATAATTACTTGGTAAAAGATGTTTGTTTACATAATTTACAGCTTCTCATGACGGGTACTTTAGTGTAGACATTTATCTAATGAGTATAAACTTATCTATAAATTTTCTTACCTCATCATCTGCTTGTGCCCGAATTTCCAGATTATTTCTTAATAGTTTTATTATATTAGTCTGTTCCTTGTCCTTTTCCGATAGCAAATGAATAATATCATTTCTTTGTGTTATCAAGCTTTCTTGTTCAACTATTGTTTGTTTATAAGTTTCCATTTCAGATAGTGTTGTTTCTAACAACTTATTAAGCTCTTCGTTTTTCTGGGCTATCTCCACTAGTTTATAATTTTTGTCATTAATCTGCGAACACAGAACTAATGCGAATTAGGATGTCCATGATTACTTAACGTTTTCGTACAGACGGATACACGTCAAGTTATCTACTTTTAAAGAAAATTAGACGCTGTTCTTAAATAATCAAGACTACTCGTAGATAGCTTTCTCGTAAATACCTTCTGTACCTGAGTATACCATGTTCATACCCTACGTCAGTTCAGTGTTAATCAATTATTGTATTTCTTTTTAGATTGACACACTATTTGAAATAGTCAATATGGAAGTAATGTGATGGGTTGTAACTTAATACATTGTGGGAATAAGTACTTTAAGGACTACTAAAGGCTACTGAGTGTAGACATCAATTATCTTTTAATCAGTCATTAAGTCGACATTTTCCATACAACATTATGAGTAAATCATAGATTAAATGCTGATTGGCGTCTTTGATTGCGGCCGTAAGTTTTGATCGTGGGTGCCGTGGTTGTACTTCTGCCTATATCATCGTGAGTATAAAAATTATAGAAATAGCTAATACATTTAAATGGTTTGCTGTCTTTAAACTTATATTCTTTCTTTGATGTTTTTTTTATCTACAAAATATTATTGTTTTAAATAATCTTCACGCAAATATCCCCGAAGAGGTAGGTAGAGACACAACCAAGGCACCCACAACTAGCCGAAGACACTAAGTCCCACAATGTGATAGGTGACAAGACTATCACCAACTGGGCACATATTATCCAATCCCGAGCAACATTTTTTTAGTAGAAAATTGGAAAAGCCAAATTTTCTTATTTTTGCCCGACCCAGAAATCGAACCCAGGATCTCATGAAGTCAAGTCCAACACCTAGACCACAGAGGCGATAGTAATTTTTATACTTAAAAAGGAAAAGTTATTTCTATAAATAGGTCCCTAACATAATTTACTCAAATGTGTTGTCTCGTAACAGGCGGCTTAATTTCACGAAGAAAAGAAGGAAAAATAGCACCTAGTTGAAGGTTTTTTATAAGTTATTAAACACGTATGAAGCCTGTAACAAGTATTGATATAAAGTATTATATACCACGTTTTGAAGTTCGTCAAAGCTTTCAAATTCTCCGAAATGTTCTTGTAAATTCTCTATTTGATGTTTTATAGCTGATAATTGTTCTTCGTATGATTGCGCCTTTGCTACACTGTAACATTAAAAATTTGTTAAATTTAAATCAAAAAATTTAAATTGAAAGTAAATTTTCTTGACAGCTAACCTCTCCTGGATTTGTTTCTCCAAATTTATTTGATTATTTTCAAGATTTTCTATGTGTTTTATTTTACTTTCGATTTGAGCTTTCAGTTGTTCTTCATCCTTTTGAGATTTATTTAATTTATCCTAAAATAACAAACTTTTATCATCAAATTTATTATGTTATATGGATCTAGGTGCCAAACTTCACGAGCGTTCTCAGAAGAAGAAAAAGATTTTGAGAATAGTTGATAGAATCAGAATCAGAATAATCTTTATTCACATGAACCATAAAAGTGGCTTTTGTGCGCGTCGACAAATCGGTCGACGCGCTTTAATAAAAAAGTGATAGAAGACGGCGTTACTTTGCAAAAAATCATACTTTATATTATATCTATAACACTCTCATATACCATCATATCCGCCTCTTTGGGAAATTATATTTTTTTATTTATTTTGATATATCTACGATTTGAAAAATATTCTCTTTGAACATAATATGTAGCTTGGAATTGGTAATTTCACTTACTGTCTCGTCCAAGAACGAAACCATGTCGATAATATTACTTTATTCCTTGGCGTATGGTTCGGTTATTGGCTGTATGATTTGTTGCCATATATTAATGTCACTCAACAAATAACTGACTGAGGCTTAGTCTAGGCTTTACGTATCTATAGATTCACATATATTTTGTAATGTCTGCCCAAGATATTCTTAGTCTAGACTATGAAAGATAGCAAATCCCTATTCAGTAGACCTTATTACATTTAAATAAAATGTCATATGAAATAACCTTTAAATTTTCCATTTGATGATTTTGATCTACTATTAGCTTTTCATAGCTTTGTAGTTTTGCCGTTACATATTCTAATTCAGCGTTATTATTTCTTTCCATTGCATCCTTTTCATTTATTACTGTATCTAAAAATGAAATTCAATCATACAAAGTATGCAGGTTACGTGTTGATTAAGCAGCGTCTACAAGGACCATGAGGTGCGGCTCGCGACGATGTGTCCTGTGCCTTTTACTTGCATCGTGTATTTTATTATATCGTTACAAATGAAACACAATCTTTGTATTAATACGTGGTGCCAAAACTTTGGACCCCTTTTTACAAAAAATTGCGTGGACATAGGAGCATAAAATTTGGCACACTTATAGTTTATGTGTAGGAGAAGTGCAGAACGCTAATACTTTTCAAAAATAACGCTTATAAAGTACATTAAATCAATAAATAACACATTAACCACACTACCATAATTTTTTTTAATATATTAAAATGTTATGGTAGAGTTTCGACCAATGGGCGACCACTAGTAAAAATAAACACTAGATGTTTATTGTCATTAATCTATTGCAAATGAAAATAGTTTATTGAATCAGGCGTTATTTTGCGGAAACCCATTGTATACCTAAGATGTAAGATAAGACTTTATTATGCTAATTCCGTGTAAGCAGTGTAACTGCTGTGGCGAGAAGTTTTCCAAATGACAGAACATGAATTTCCCACCGCCCACCACCGCAACCAGACCACGTGACGACACGTTTCGTCGTTTATTTTCTTGATGATGCCTCGGTGTCGAGGCGAAACGTACGTCTAGTGCGATCTGGTGTTCTCTGTGGTGAGTTCTTAAACAAAGATGGCGAAAGACGTGGCAAGTTGTTTTATTTCCCGAATTTGGACTCTATGATTCCTTAACTTTTTAGTAACGATTCCTGGGTAAAGTGTACTTACATCAAATAGCTGTCAAATGACGTGTTTTATTTTTGATATCTTCCGTAAGTAATAGCAATATAATGGAGATAGCCAATACAAAACAATACAATATGATACATTTGACAGCTATTTCATGTACACTCGACCCAGTGACCATCACTTAAAAGATTCTAAATGGCCCCGCTGATCGCGGTGCTGGGTGGTAGTAACTATAGGTAGAGTTGTCACAAGTGAAGGACGTGACATATTGTTTCGCAAGCTCTTACTTTATTCGTGGTCTGATCGCAGTGGTGGGCGGTAGAAACGCTTTTTAGGCTTGCCATATTCTGTGTCATTTGGAAGACTTCTTGACACAACAGTTACACTGCTTACGCGAATTTAGCAAAATAGAGGCTTATTCTACATCTTCGTATCTATTATCTTTTGTAGTCTCCAAAAATGACATGTTTGTATTAAAGCAGTGTCAGATATTTTTTAAACCGTTATTACTAAAGGGGAATCATTCGCGATATTCCTTATATCTACAACTACCTCTTATTTTTTTTCTTTTAACGAACGAAAAGCGAAAAACATTTTGTTTTTGACGCATTCATTTGAATTAGTTATTAGAATGGGCACAGGTTATTTAAAAAGAGATTTAACATTTATGCGTTGTTATAATTAATTACCAAAAAGTTTTTTTGAACAGTAAAGAATACAAATTCAACAATGTTCTTTTCTATTCTTTTAGCAAACAATTCGTGGTTATATACATACAATCGTTTCAAATAACTAATTATTTAAGGTTATTTTTTAATGATACTGGAAGGCAAACAAACAGACGGATTTCCTGATGGTAAGAAATTCACGCCGCTTAGAGACAGCAAACATGATAATGGTGCGTTGTCAACCTGAGGCTGGGATGTTAGGCCTCGAGCAAAAGTAAATGTACCGTCTATCTTATCCTCCTAAGCGGAAAACGTCAACGACAAGTGCCCACGTTATGGCGGCAGGAATAGGTAAGGCGGTGGTACCAATCCGGGCGAGCCGCTGCGAAACTCTACCGCCTAGTCAGATGTCACGTTGTTAGTGAAGGTAAGCCTATACTCGCCTTTTACGAGCTGCCTGGCAGGAAGGCAGATGGTCTATTCTGCAAAAGAGCCCGGACCAAAGCGGGTAGTAGTTTTACGCGATCCTTATTTTGAGGAAAAAGTGAACTGAGTAACTAAAAGAGCATCGTAAAAAATAGGGAAGAGTATAGAGACTTCACGAACGTACTTAGTCTTAATTCTGTGTCCTGTAAAATCTGACATTTATCTCTATAACGTGATTCAACTTCAACTAGTTTAGCACACTGCGCTTCTATAGTCATTTGCAAATTATTTTTTTCTTCAACCACTTCGTTGTATTTTTTTTCACATTCATTAACTTTTGTAAGATTCATATTCAATTCTTGTTTCACAATAGTTATCGATTCATTATAATGACTTGATAGCTCCTCAAGACGTTTCTCAAGCTCAAATTTCCTGGTGAGAATGTTATTATAACATTACTAGCTGCCCGCCCTCGCTTCGCTTCGGTTATTCAAGAATAAAATCCTACTATTATTATAAATAATCCTACTATTATTATACCTACTCTAAAACCTTCCTCAAGAATTATTGTTCTATATATTGTTGAAAACCGAATGAAAATTCGTTCAGTACCTACTTTTCGAGTAAATCGCGAACAGATAGACAGACGCGGTAGGGACTTTGTTTTATAATATGTATTGACAATAAATGGCTACTGTTAACTGAGAAAATTACCTACATTGTGATTGTTAATGGAAAAACTCCTTCATTTTGCATATATTTAATTATTATTTTTCTTTGGCATAAAATTATTGTAACTGTAAGCGATTGTTTTTTTTAATCTTACGTTTTAGTGGTTTTTGGGAAAAGACAGCGAAAAAATTCGGGTTGGACGGAAACATGACGTCATCGTTATGGTGCCTGGAATAGGTGAGGCGGTGGATACCTACCCGGCCATGTTGCTGCAAAGCATTCTACTACCAGTGGTCTTGCTGGTAATGACCTGTTTCACCTTTGCTCGCTACGTATAAGCTGCCAGGCAGGATGACAGATGGTCTATTCTACACAGAGGACCCGGACCAACGCGGTGGCAGATATTATTAGGTTAAGGAGAGTAACTCACTCTGCTTGTAACTTTTCCCTTTCATTTCCAATTTCCTCTAAATGAGACGTGTTGCTGGAAATAGATTCTTTAAGTTTTGTAAGTTCCTCATCAAAATCTCGTTGCAATCGATAGTTCTGAAAATGAATTTTACTAATATAAAACCTTGGTATTATGAATTGATATTATGACCAAAATTATCTTCGTAATCATATTTTTTTAAACAATTAAATGCATTAGTTACTATACCATTATTTATATTTATTTTAGACCTTCAATATCCAGACCATAACCGCTTTAGATTTCGATACATAATTCACCAAACGTATACTTTAGTTATACGTTATGTTATGGCAAATGCTCATATATAAAAAAGGTGACCCGCTTGTGCTCCTCTTACCGGTCTATAACAATAATTTCCTAGTTCTACAAAATGAAGGAATCCATAAATAACTGCCATAATTAAGGATATCTAAAACAACATCAGCTCAGAAGTGATCGACAGTATAGTTTTCTGATGCATTTCAAGTACTATTATCTTTAGTTTACTAGATATCCTGATGGGTGCAAGCAGTTCAGAGATATGTATGTATGTTAGGGCATAGTAAACGCTTTCGATCGGATCTGACTCAGGGCTCTTCTATTGAAGCTCTTCTCTATGGAATTCCCGGGACTATTATGCGTTTGAATTTCCAATTTAGAGACAGAGCTGAGTATTCAGGCTGCTGACGACTAAGCTTACTCAGATTCTGAGCTGGTTCAAACGAGTAATTAATTCCCTAAGGTTTTGTGCTTGGTACGGTTGGTTGGCTTTTACACTATTTCTTCTGCAAACCAATGTTTAACAAACAAGCGTATTATAACTAACACTGCTAAGCAGAGTACACTACTGATGAAACCCAATACTTGAACCGGACCAATGTTTCGACAAGTCAACGAACGTTTTTTTTGAGAACACCTAAAATGAGTCATCATCATGGAAACTACAACAGTGGCGTCAGCAATGATGACGTCACACTTTCTAAAAACACCACGAACGTTCCTAATTCGTCATATATAAGTACTTTTGAACATAGTGGATTATTAGCATCTGGTTACAAATAAATTCAACGAATCCGATGAAATAGTTTATTGATTACTAAGAATTAACTAATAACTAATTAATTGTTGTCTTATAGTCTCTGTGGTCTAGCGGTTCAGTTGTTGGACTTGACTGCATAAGGTCCCGGGTACGAATCCCGGGCGGACAACAAGAAGAAAATTTGGTTCTTCCAATTTTCCAAACAAATGTTGCTCGGGATTGAAAATAGGCTTGGCCCGGTTGGCAATAGGCTTGCTACCTATCACATTGTGGAACTTAGTGTCTTCGGCTAGTAGGGGGTGCCCTGGTTGTGCCTCTGCCTACGTCTTCGGGGATATGGGCGTGAAGATGCTTAATAATTCGCCAGTATTGTGCTCAACACTATGTACCTAAAATGACACTCGATTTCAATTTCCAATATCGCATGAATCGATCTTCAAGAGTATCCATACGGGGTTGTTCATAATGGTAGTTTCGAATAAAATTAAACATACTTCATCATTTAAATCCTGCACTGTACGTTCAAGTCCTCGTATTTGTATTCGAGCTTGCTCTAACGATGCCTCTAAGCGGGATGCTTTTTCTTCGCTTATTTTGAATTGACCCTCTGCTCTGGACAATCTATCTTTCATAGTTAGTTTTTTAGACTTCACTTCTTTAAGTTCTCTCTCCAGCTCCTGTAATAATAATAAAATTGAGTAAATATGATTGATAATTCTAGAAACTGAATAATAATAATAATAAATCTTTATTGCACATAAACCTGCAAGAGGCGCCTGTGACGCGTCTCTATAATAATAAATCTACCACCGGATAGGAAAGCGTCCGCACATTGAGTTTTAAAAATGAGTTGCACTGAGTTGAATCTACTGTGTTATTAAAATGCTCATAGTATTCTATGAATCCTAAACCATTTCATTTCAGCATGTTTTGGTAAGTTATCAACACTCTTGAGGAAGATTTTTTTTTAATAAAAGTTATTTTCAACCCACGAAACAAGGGGTGTCTAGAAATTCTCCTTTCCTCTCTCTCTCTCTTTCTCTTTCTGAGTGTGTCTCTATCTGTGGCAAATCATAACTTTTGAACGAAATGGTGGTTTGAAAGCTGATGTGATCGAGATGGTTCTTGGCTACATTTCATGTAGTTTTTGTTGAGGACTAAGTATCTTCATGCCCATACCCCTGAAGAGGTAGGCAGAGGCATAACCAGGGCACCCACGACTAGCCGAAGACACAGAGTCCCACAATGTGATAGGTGGCAAGCCTATTGCTTACCGGGCACATATCCAATACCGAGCAATATTTTTTTATTTGAAAATTGGAAAAACTAAATTTTCGTTTTTTTGACCGACCCGGGAATCAAACCCTGGACCTCATGCAGTCAAATCCAACACCTTGACCGCTCGTCTACAGGCGGGAATTTTTTAATTTCATTGTTATTTACTTATACGTACTGTAACTATATATAAAGTTTTGCTATGTATGTGCTATAGTGGCCACTTTACATAATTTTTATTACAAACATTTACCAAAAATCTAAGAAGACGCGAAATTACGACGATACAGACACCTATAGAACTCTTCCGCTTGTTTGTTTATTAATTACTGTTACTGTAATACCTCAAGTTTTAGTTTGTTTTGACGCGGTCTAAATTTTTCTACATTGTGAAGTTGTTTTCGGAGGTCGGCATTTTGACTGTTTAGTGTTGATATTTCACCTGTCAAGTCTTCATTTGTTATTGTGACGGCCACTGCTTGCTTCATACAATTTCTGTGAAAAAAAAAAAACAGAAATTACAACAAGCATTCAAAAGATATTTAATCACTTAATTGGCGGCCTCGTCGGTCGAGTGGCTAGCGTACACGCCTAACTACACTGACCAACCGCGACGCTCGGGTTCAATTCCCGACGAGGGCAGTCGTTTGTGTGATGAACATTTAGATGTCTGCATTTCCGAGTCTGGGTGTAAATTTTCTTCGATTATTATATTTTCTGGTATCTATTTAAGTATTTCTATGTACTACAATCGTTGACTAACACTTATAACACAAGCATATAATTTGCTTACTTTGGGGTTAGATTCAATTTGTGTAACTTTTCCAGGAACATTTACTAAATTAAGTATACAAAAAAAAAAGAAAAGCTTTTTCCAAAAAGGTGAAATCTCTTAAAATATAAGCAAGTTTTATTAAGGGCTAAATTCCAAATCTGTGGCATATACCAAGACGAGCAAAGCGAAGACCGATGGCACTATATACCTACTTACTACCTTTTATCTAACCATATTTTAAACCCTCATAACTCATAACCTCAACACATAACTAACTTTTTTTATAACCTAAATATTAGATAAACATTTTTTTTAATATAATGTCTACAGATGACTTATTGATCATACAAAGTTATATATTTTATGTTACTGATCTAAATCTCCTGATTTCGTTACTGACTAACTGATGATCATCAAAATTCTTATGCTACTTTTCTCTCGTCCTAGAAAGCTGAAATTGATGTTACCTAATATTAGAACACAAACAACAAAAAATCCTTAAACTTGAAAGTTTCAAACCTCCAAGGCATGATTTAGGAGATATTGTGATTTTGAACGAAATTAGTAGTTTTATTAAACCCTCGTAACCTGGATTTGGTTTGTACTAAATAAACAAAATTGAGCTGTAACAAAGTTTGCTATTGTAAACTGTAATGGAGGAGGCTGACACTGAATAGTTCTACAGCACATTCTCCGTACTTCTTCTATCATTGCTATTTATACTCGTATATATTTGCTGTAACATATGTTATGCTTAGATTTACTTAGATACAATTTTCGTGTTATGTGGCATAATTTTTAGGTCTACTACAGCTAATTTTGGCAAAATGTCAGCCTTCTCCTTACCACTTAACAATAAATTCTCAGAATTTGTTCTTTTTAGTATCTATTTTTAAAATATGTCTTTAATTTATACAGTTCACTCCACTACGGTAGGTTTAAACGTAGCTACCTATCACCAAGTTGTATTATACTTATATAAAAATTGTGCTACTACCTCACTAGATCAGTTACTTCCTCCAAATCAGTCAAAAATTCATTGTTTACACTCTGTAAGGTATAATTCAGAATATCGTTTTCAGCTTTGAATTCATTGATTTTCTTTGTTAATTTACTTTTAGGACATTCCTTGAAACAGAAAAAGTAATTATTTTTGTATTTATATTTAAACGCAAACACATGCCTGCAAATAAGCACTTTCTAGTTTTACCGAACACGTAAAATAGAGATTCGAATATGTTTGTTTCTTCATTTTTTGTATGTTTGTAACGTGATTATTCGGTTAACATAGGACAAACCGATTTTGATTGTTATTTTTTCAAAAGATGGGTCAGGATTTTTGGGTGATCCTATCTTAATTTTATCACAATCCTGCTAGTGGTCATCAATGATAGCAGCTTTCCGCTATCTCTCCCTATGTATCTTTAAAACTACGAAAAAGGTTTTATTGCGATTTCCACTGTTGCTTAGATAATTTATTCCCTTAGGTCTATATATTTTCGTTATATTATATTATAATAACACATTTTCGAAGTTATACTTCTTTTGGCGCGATTGGGAAGAATGATGAGAGTAAATGTTTATTATGCGCGCGCACACCGACACATAAATGTGACAGTCAAAAGCAACACCCTGAAGTTAGTTGCGAACCTTTCCCTGAAGTTAGTTGCGAACTTTTTCCTGAAGTTAGTTGCGAACCTTTTTATTTTTAATTTATTTTATGATTTTTAATTGCTGTTGCATGCTATTTATGTATGTATGTGTTGTGTTATTATTTGGTATTTTTGGATTGTTACGCCAAATAAGTATAACTTCTTACGTGCGTACATGAGTACATACACTCTTTTTTTTAATGTGAGAGATCAACGAACAAGTGCACAAATCTCCTGATGGTAAGAGACTGCCGTGGCCTAAAGATTCCATTATGTGCGTAACTGACCTCTCGCCGGATTGTAAGGTCAAGTGTGCAAGTCTGCCGGCTACCCTACCCTCCAGACCGGAACATGACAGGCATTACGGCGCAGCAGGCAGGATAGGTAAGTCGGTGGATTCCTACCTAGGCAAACAACTGTACAACACTCTACCACCAGTGACCGTGTTGGTAACGAGAAAGCCCGGTGAAGTTGTAAAAACCGCGAGGTTGGCAACGCAATAGTCATTCAAAAAAAAAAAAGTTGGTAACGACCTGTATTTTAACATTTACTCGTCTTTTACAAGCTGCCTGGCAGAGAGGCAGTCAATTCTACTCAGGGGACCAGGGGGATAATTCATCACCGGGACATTCTAACTAAGTATTAGAATAGAAGGGAAAATTGTACAGTTCCGAGGGCGAATGGCGTAAATCGCATGACACTACCCCTTTGTTTGCAAACTATAAAGACAATTGAAACGTTTTTGCAGTACTTGGAAAGTATTGAAAGGGGCTCAGATATTTCGTTTGTTTACTGTATTTATCTATTTTGTGAACTGCTTCACGAAATTTTATACAAAAAATTAAAAATAATTGCCTTCCCGTATCTGCCTTGAAATTTTAATTTATTATTTAATGTGACTCATCATACCTACAGTTACCATAATTATTATGTTAAATTGCACCATAATAATGGTCAAATATGTAAGACTGCTATGTTAAAATTGTAAGAACCAATGTACCATATTTGAAGCAATAAAAATATTGATTGATTGATTCCAAAGCTGTAACTAAAACATTTTTAATTCATCAAACCCTTACACGCGGGGATCGATGCTTGCTAACTTGCTAATTTTTTCCAAATGCAATCTTACCCTCTCTTGATTCTTTAAGTTATCAAACCAATCTATGAACTCTTTCATCTTGATAAGTGTCTGTTCGCAGGTATTGACTAATTTCATAGGAATTTCTTTAAATTTGCTAGCATCAAAATTTAAAAGTTTCTTGCTTAATTGGAAGTCATCTGAAATTTAAAAAAAATTAAGTGCATCTGTTTATGACTACCAAACTAATCGTAACTTCAAATATTTAGCAAGTCCTGTAATATATAATTTATAGTTTTATATTAATTTAATATTAGATTTTTATTCATAATTTTAATTGAGTTTTTTTTTATCTCTTTAACCTTAAGCTATTACACTGTCTACCTATCGCTTTTTATTTTGTATTGTTTTTCTCTATGTTAGGTTAGCTGTAAGATATTTGTTGTCAGAGATGAGCTTGCCTTCTTAGTCTAAGATCCCACATAAGAACGACCTTCATTGATCTGTAAACCAGGTGAAAATTATATTTTAAAGATAAAAATATGTTTGTGAATGTACATTAATAAGGTTGCCATCATAAAAATGGTCATGGCTACGAATAATTAAAATTATAAAAAAGTATTTTTTTTTCAAACTTAATTGTCTTGTCGGCCAAACGACTCATAGTCTAATTGAAAGTAGGTGAAAATTATATTTTAAAGATTAAAATATGTTTGTGAATGTATATTAATAAGGTTGCCATCATAAAAATGG
>NJDD01003404.1:151856-176726 GCA_002245505.1 Calephelis nemesis | reverse complement strand
GAAGTTTCAAAAATTGGAGCATGGAAATATGTGTGACAGAGAAGCGTTGCTCGTACTGTTCTATACGATAAAGAAGGACGCAGCATGGCAGCTGCGCGCTACCGGCCGGTAAAATATGAGAGAGTGCGCATGCTTCGTATTCGTAGTATAGACAAGGAGGAAAATAGTATACTATAGAGAATCATTTTGGAGCGTAATAAAGAAAAATAAGGAAAAGCGTAATAAGAAGTCGTTCTCAGAATAAAACAAAAATGGAAAACATTTTACAAAAATAATTTTACTTACACGTGTATAGTTAGAAAATTATAAATCTTTATTATCAAACAATATTTGCATAAACTACTACTGCAATACACTCTTAGTGTAATATATATAGGGTTTTTACGATATCGAATCGAAACTATATATTGATATCCGGTATCAGATTCCGAAACTATATATTTTCTGAAACTATATATTGATGAATCGGTCTGTATTTAGTAACATCAAACCTATAAAACGATGTTAGCTAAAACTGTATACCTACCGTATCATAACATGATATCATTGTAATTTAATGTATTAAAATCTGTTTGGATTTGGTACGTAGGCACATTGAGTGTATTACAGATATTTAATGGTTACTTTTACAAATAAAATGTAATATTTACAGAAATAGGTATTTGTTTAAGTAAGTTTTGCATAAAAAAATATACCTATTTGGTACCTACCTACTACCTATTTACAAGCAAAATGCGTAAATAAACTAAACAATATCGATGTCAATGAACTTTCCTTCATACTTCTAGCAGGCTTAGGACTGGCTGCATATGTTTGGAATGAGATAGATCAGTTTGTGACTGATTAGTCAATTTGACTGTTTTAAGCGCAATTCACACTCATAGCGGGAGTGTGTCAGGTGCAGGTCATGATGGGAGTACGGCAGGTCCAATTATGTACTTGTATTGTTACGTTTTGTATTGTGTCGCGTACCCGTGGATATGGATGGAGTTGGTGTCGGCGTCAGGGTCATTGTCGTACTTATGGTCGCCATCGAAGTAGTCGCTGCTGATGTCGTTGATGTTGTTGAGCCTACAGCTAAAGTCGCACTTATTTCCTGTACTTATTTTCAAGTGGGCTTTTAAATTTCCGGTAGTGCCTTTGTAACCAGGTAGGTATACGAATCACCACAAACTCGACATTTGGCCTTTTTGTCTTCAGTATTTGTTTTATCAAAATAATCCCAAAGGGTAGGTACCTAGGTACCTACTTGAATTTACACGAGACATTTCGGAATGTTTTATTAATTAGTAACTGAGATAAATCTAATAAACCTTATAAACTAACTAACGTTTTGAATATTATGATACAAAAACACAACACTTAACTATTTATCTACAACTTAGTATACTTAGTATACAACTTAGGTACCTAACAAATAACATAACTAATATCTGTAACCTATAATAAATAATTATCTCTAGAAAAGTTATAGAAATTGAATCTAACTCCAAAGCAAGCTAATTAGGTAGGTATATGCTTGTGTTCTTATCAACGATTCTAATACACAGAAATACTTAAATAAACACAGAATACATTTAACATACCTACACCCAGACCCGGAAATGCAGATATCTAAAATGTTCATCACACAAATGCCTGCCCCGGTCTGGAATCGAACCCTAGCCTCGCGATTGGTCAGCGTAGTTAGGCGTGTACGCTAGCCACTCGACCGACGAGGCGGTCAATAATGAAAGAACATACCTACCTAAATTAACAAACAATTTTAACTCGCGAAATTGTTTGCACTCGTTCGCGCTTCGAGACCCCGAAATCTGAATCTATCAATAGAATAATAAGAAAGAATTAGAAATGGATCATAGAAGAGGACACCGGACACCAGAATCGGAACTATGAGTTCAAGGACAAAGGTCAGTAAGAATTCCGAAAAATTGCCAATCGAAAATGATTCCTATTACCAAAGACAATATATCTATTAATGACTGTTTAATGTATTTTAAAAATATGGCAAAATACACGAGAAAGTAAAGAAATAACCTTAATCTCAATATGTTTAAAGTATGAAATCCTACAAGTGACCGGCTATTGCTATTTCACTCGCCCACAAACAATCCTTTCAGTCGCCCGCGCAAGCGTCCTCCTGCATCGGTTCGGTTCTACTCGTCGTATATCGTATCATCTGTTCGTTTGTAGACCGTATTGCGAGGCGATACGGTTTGATTTGATATCCTATCCAGATACCGAACCGAGCGTATCGCTACGAATCACTAATATAGGGTTTCGGAAAATATATAGTTTTGATACGCATCGATATCGTATATAACGATATTGGTCTGAATACGTTTCAATATCTATATACGATTTGTATCGCCCACTCCTAGAACCATTTTGGAGCGTAGTGCGTTGTAATAAACACGTGTCTTGTGAAAATAATTAGAAATGGAAAAAAAATGTTTTTTATGTGGACTAAAACATTCTTTTATTGATTTTAATGACAGATCAATTCATCATTGTTATTTAAAATTAACATACCGACGATCTAAAGGCTTGAAGTACGGGGAGTTACAATTAAACAGAGACTTATTAGAGTTTGTAGGTTATCACTCCTCGTGTTACAAAAAAGTGACTGTTATAAAACAAAAAAACGTTGAGGAGTATAATGAATTTGTTAAGAATGTTGATGTAAGTATAACAAAAATAATTTGTTGACTGTAGAAGAACACTGTTATTCTTATATAAGTGACCAAAATTGCGTTATAAAAACAACCGAAAATAGTCATGAGTGTCATCACGAAGAGGCGGATACACGAATAATTTTTACGCTTACAAAGCAGCACCAGGTTCAAGAATTTTAATAAAATTAGTTGATACAGATGTTCTCATAATTCTACTAGGAAACATGCATAAAATCCCTGATTCTGAAATTTGGTTAGCTAGTTCAGGGACGAAGAAAAAAATAATCAGGACATCAATTGCATAAATTGCAGGGAACTAGCATTGAAATTAGGACTTCATCTGTGTCTAAGTCTACCTGCTTTCCATGCGTACACAGGTTCTGATTATACGGCTGCGTTTTACAACAGAGGAAAAGTAAGACCGTTCAAATTTTTTTCAAAGAACGAGACATACCAAAAATGTTTTGCTTCATTAAGTGACGAAGCTGACATTTTTCTTAGCGAAAAAATGGATGTTGTTCAACAATTTACGGTGGCTATGTATGGTATCAAATATTGTGCCAAAGTAAATCAAGCAAGATATCAAGTTTTCCTGAAGAATTTTTCGCAAAAGAAGATAGTGAGAAATTCCTTAAAAAAGTAAAAAGTTTTGACTCAAATACCATAACACCATGTTGGCAATCACTTAAACAAAAAATTTTACGCACAATTTTTGTTAATTTATTGTGGTTGAATGCAACTGATTCCAATTGCATAAAATTATGTCCAGAAAATTGTGGTTGGTTTGTCGATGGTCATTTAAAACCAAAGGGATTTGATGGAGATCTAACGCCATTAAAAATAGATAATATTTTGCAAATAACGGATAATGCAAATGAAGAAACTTCTTCCGACTTAGAAGACGGCGATATAACTTCCGACTATTTCGATCCGGAATAATTTAATGACTTTTTATGCAAATATTGTTTTATAATAAAGATTTATAATTTTCTAACTATACACGTGTTAGTAAAGTTATTTTTGAAAAATGTTTTCCATTTTTGTTTTATTCTGAGAACGACTTCTTATTACGCTTTTCCTTATTTTTCTTGATTACGCTCCAAAATGATTCTCTATAGTATACTATTTTCCTCCTTGTCTGTACTACAAATACGAAGCATGCGCACTCTCTCATACTTTACCGGCCGGTAGCGCGCAGCTGCCATGCTGCGTCCTTCTTTATCGTATAGAACAGTACGAGCAACGCTTCTCTGTCACACACATTTCCATGCTCCAATTTTTGAAACTTCAAAGCCTAGCCACCGTTATTTATGATCAGATTTTCTTAGGCAACCTAATACTACTCTACTCGCTATATTTTTACCTACATTTTTATATAAACATATATTGGTAAACAGATGAGCGCAATCACTGATATCAATTTACATGTTTGTACCTGGCTACCAGGTTAAAGTGACCAGAAAAAGGTAGGCAACCGATCGACTGTATATAGCAGATGTAGTATACTTTCAATTAGACTATGAGTCGTTTGGCCGACAAGACAGTCAATTTTGAAAAAAAAATACTTTTTTACAATTTTAATTAATCATGGCCATGACCATTTTTATAATGGCAACCTTATTAATATACATTCACAAACATATTCTAATCTTTAAAGTATAATTTTCACCTGGTTTACAGATCGGTGAAGGTCGTTCTTATGTGGGATCCTCTACTATCTGTGCAATTATTTTTATTTGTATTTTCTCGCTGTCAATCCTTTATTACGTGTACAATAAAGTGTAAAATAAATAAATAAAATATTTTCCAATACCTACGAATTTTAAATGAATCCTTTCTAACGGAACAGATGTTTATAAATGAAAGCTATCTATCAGGTGATTATCACATCCTATTATCCTATTAATATTTTAAATGCGAAAATTTGCATGTTTGTTTACTTGTTACTCATTTACGCAAAAACTGCTGAAGCGATTTCCATGAAATTTGGCACTCATTTGTAACACTTGCACACACAAAGACTAACTTGGATTAACACATAGGATAGTTTTTACCCTGTAAAAATGTTCCTCTGCGATTAATAACCACGAGGGCAAAGCTGCGGGCAACAGCTAGTCTTGTATAATAATGTTGTAAACCTTACCTTCTTGCACCGACAGAGTATTCGTATTGCTGCACAGTTGTAGTATCTGATCGGGACTCATGTCCTCGAGGTTTATGATCCGCAGGTCATCCAATCTTACGAGATTTTTAATATGACCCAGTTCTTTAAGTTTCTCTTGAGTGTTCCGTATCGAATTATGTAGTTGCATAATAGTTGTCTTTAAAACACAAAATGTTTCGTTACCATAAGAATTAGAATTAGTTTAAAAAATATCCAAAATATAATAAGTCGAACCCAACGAGCAGTAATTGTAAAGAGCACTATATATTTAACATATTAGAAAGTATAAGGTCGTTCTGAAATACAAGTATTCAATTTTTCAGTTTGTCTAACACATCTAATTTAGATGCATTAAAACTGTAAAAAATTTACTTTGATTGTAACGTCATCTATGTTTATAAAAATTGAGTATTTTCCTTGATTTCACTGAGATCCCATAATCAGAAATGACGACAATGTGGTCTCTCGTAAGTCTGCTCTTTCAAATGAAAAAAGGATTCTTGAAATCGGTTAAGAAATGACAGACAAATCAGTTAACATCCATATAAATATATAGAAATCGAACGTAACATCCACATATTGACAGAAATCTTCAAATGACTTTTGGTTTTCAACATTGCGGTAAGTAGGTACATTTTTTCATTTGATTTACATAATATAAATAAACTCTTCCATTAAAAAGCACTCGATCCGTAAACTATGTACCTACTTAGCAGACCAAACATTAACAGAGAACAAAACTTTACTAATATAAGTGGAAAAAATAAAGACGGGTTGCACTCCGGGAGTGCCGACAGAAGTGAAAATTTGAACATTAAAGTTGTGCATTTTTGATATTTTGGAATGATTAGGGAATAGATAATTTACACGAACTGCTTTAATTATCAGTATATATAATATAATAATATAATCTTGTGCTTAATAGGTCATTTTTGGATTCGCACTGCAATCGTATTCTCTCCTGTATCCTGTATATCTACCTACCTTATTAGTACTTTTAGTACCTACCTATTAGTATTCTGTGCTAAACCATGAAACTTCAGTACGCTCTACTATTACGGCCACTTCATAATTTACCTCGACCAGTTGAAATAGTATCACTTATGAGATAAAATATGATGAAATATTAAATTTTTCAAACTTATACATAATTCAATTCAATATAACATATATTATGTGTATATCGATTTTCCTTCTACTATTATTACTTTTGTTAAGCTTAAAACTTTTTCTAAAACAGCTAAACTTCTTCACAAGTTGTACTGTAATTTCTATTAACTGA
Organism: Calephelis nemesis; assembly: GCA_002245505.1. NCBI lineage: Eukaryota > Metazoa > Arthropoda > Insecta > Lepidoptera > Riodinidae > Calephelis > Calephelis nemesis. Next base: position 170,605 of record NJDD01003404.1, on the reverse strand, counting down.
GAAACTATGATATACCTACCTAGATGTAGCAAACAAATTAAAAGATGTTTTACTAAACTAATATTTATTTCATCTAACACAGTGGTTCTCAAACTGTTTTAAAGACGGAACCCTTTTGGGAAGCGAAATACTTGATGGAACCCTACAATAAAACAATTGTTTTTATAAGTGTATTCTTTATAAATCAGAATAATAAAAGTACAATGTAACAATTACTAATTATTATTTACTTCACCAATTGCCAAGGACAATAATTAAAAATCATCTTGGATTTTGCACCAAAAATCATTGAGAGGCGTCGTTTTGAACAGTGACTCCATACTTGTGTCTGATGACATTTCTAAAAGAGATTCATATTCATAAATAGATATCTCGTTTGTCATGTTATTAGGCTTTTCCAAGTTGGGTATAAAAGGATTATTAATCCATGAATTCACTTTAATTGTTGTATTGTGTTCTTCGGGAAAATACTTTTCAAAAGATGCGCGCATAGAACTGAGATATTGGACCAATTCTTCAAGCACATCATCTTCAAACATTCCTGAATCGTTTTCGCTAACAAACTCACTGAGTAACGTAAAGCTTTCTATTTCTTTCTTACCAATGCAAATGATTCAAAAATCTGATTTTCTTTTAAAAGCAGTTATTTTATTATAGGCCTGAAACACTGTTGTCTGTTTACCTTGCAACGATAAATTCAATTCGTTAAGTTTTTGAAAGATATCCGCCATAAAAGCCAATCGGAAAAAACAAGTTTTATCATACAAACGATCCTTCAAATTAAAAGAAGTATCTGCTGCAAGAAACATTTGTAACTCGGCTCTAAGTTCAAATAGCCTTGTTAAAGTTTTACCCCGAGACAGTCATCGCTCTTCTGTATGGAGCAGCAGTGTTTTATGTTTGCTGCCATAATATTCACACAATAATGAGAACAATCGGGATTGTAGTGGTCGTGATTTGATAAAATTAATTATTTTTACCGCTTCATCCATAACTAATTTTAGATTTGACGGCATTTGCTTCATCGCAAGTGCTTGTCTATGCAGAATACAATGACTGGAACTACAATTAGGCGCTTTATTTTTCATTCGTGACACTGCTCCTGCTGTTTTACCTGTCATCGCCTTGGCCCCATCTGTACAAATGTCAATGCAATTGTTCCAACTGAGATTATTTTCTTCAAAAAATATATTTATTTTATTAAAAATTTCTTCCCCGGTAGTGTTTGTAAGCAGCGGTGAACACATAAGCATGTCTTCTTCAAAAGAACTTTTATATGGATATCTCACAATAACCAGCAGGATAGCCAAACCAGCGACATCAGTCGACTCGTCCATTTGCAAGGCGAATCGTGTATTTTGTAGACGTGTAACTAGTTCTTGTTTGACGTAGCTTGCCAGATCATGGATTCGTCGTGAAACTGTATCGTTTGATAGCGGAACAGTAGAAAGATGCTTTGCAGATTTTTCATCAAGCATACATTTTGTATGTCTAATACACATGGTTTTATTAAATTTTCAGCGATAGTGTGAGCTTCACCTGCTTGTGCAATGCGATAGCTAACTAAATATGATGCCTCCGTGGCCTTTTCGTTGATAGTTTGTGTTACATGCATCATATTTTTTTGACTTTCTAGTAACTGGTCTTTTTTGCGAATAAAAAATTCTTTATTCTTGTCTTTAGACTCGGGGTGTACAGTTTCTAAATGTCGGCGCAATTTGGCAGGTGCCATGGAACTATTAGGAAGCAGTTTACTACAGAGCATGCAGAGAGGTGAGCCGTTGGAATCAACAAATCCGAAACTGATATAAGATTCATCATACTTCCTTCTTTTTGTCTTTGAAACCGTCGAGCTTGACGTCTTGGCATCATCTTCTGAATCGGTGATTGCTATATTCTCCGCGCGCACTGCCTTTGAACATTCAGCGTCATTAGAAGATGTTGCAACACGTTTAACACCTTTAAGCCAACGTTCCATTCTTCTTTATTTATAATGTTACACGTCAGGATAGTGGGGTTTAAGCAATGCACAATCGTTACTGCGTATAAGAGACTAAATTTAGTACCTACAGTGAAGAAATGTATAAAACTGAGACAACAGAATACAGTAGGCAGTAAAACAATGAACACTATTTTCTCGCTATCGAGCTTGTAGGTAAGTAGGTAGTAACTTATCGCTTCGAACGCTAATCGTCAAATAACGACGCGCGACGCGCGATCGCCGCTTTTATAATTAGTCCTAGACTCGATCTCAAATATTCTCGAAAACACTCGAGTCGGCATCTTTGATAAACAAAAAGCAAAAACAAAGACAGAAATTTAAAAATTGCGTTGTAAACAATATCGACTTTATCCTTTGAAGTTAGAGTCGAAAGTCGCTTGTTGACAACTATAGCGTCTAATTCAGAGGCGGCTTTTATCAAAGAGACTGCGCACTCACAAGTATACTACCCGCTCGCTTTAAGTTTGCCGCTGGCGATAGGTATGACGTCCGAAAAGTAGCGTCAGCAAAACATAATATAAAAATATTTTTTATTTAATTGTGTTGTAATGAACAAATATCCAAGTATGTAGATTATATTCAATCATTCATTCCTTCGTTCCCACTCACGCTTGACATAAAGATATCGTTCACATTTTTATGCTTCTTCACTTCAATAAACCGCCTCGTACTGAGCAGACTACTTTTATTTAAAATATCCTGAGTATCCATTACCAATAGGTTATGGGCCCAGGTCGTGTTTACTAACTGCGTAAAGAATAAAAGTCTTTAATTACCCAATAGTGCAAAAAAAAAAGTGATAAAATAATAATGGAGTCACGGAACAAAAGAAATATACAGCAATTTAATGGTGAGCGATATGGAACCTGGAAACTACGTATCAAATCACTTTTGGAGGAGTTGCAAGTACTTAGTGTTATTGAAAATCCCGCGCCAGAAGTACCGGACCAAGACTGGCTTCGAAAAAATGCTGTCGCAAAAGGTACGATTGTGGAGTATTTGGGTGATGCATTTTTAAATTTCGCACAACAAAATGCCACCGCCAAGTCGATTTTTGATGATTTGGATAATATTTATCAACGGAGGAGCTTAGCTACACAATTGGCGCTTCGTAAAAAATTACTTAATTTGAAATTACAGCCTGAGATCACTTTACTACAACACTTTTCTAATTTTGATAATTTGGTTGCCGAACTGATCTCGGCTGGCGCCAAATTTGACGAAATGGATAAGATAGCGCATTTAATGCTCACATTACCCACTTCCTACGACGGTGTGATAACAGCGTTGGAAACTCTCGGCGAAGAATCATTAAATCTGGCTTTTGTAAAGACACGCCTATTAGATCAGGAAGTGAAATTAAAGTATGAGACCAAGACGGAGCTCAAGGCTTTATATACTGGTATGAAGCGCCCCTTTGATCAAAAGCGTGCTGGACATTATAAGAAAAAGAAAAACTATCCCCAGAAAAAGGACAATATTCAAGAAAGACCGCGGAATCCGAGTTATTCTCTATCTAAGATGTACTGTGACCATTGTGGACGTCGTAACCATTTTAAGAAGGACTGCCGTTTCTACAAAAATATAATGCGGCAGAAAGAAGGTCAAGGCCAATCATCCAGCCACAACAAGACGGCCAATACGGTGCAGACATACAACGTAAGTTAACACTCACCACTGACAGTTTAGTTAATGAAATTTGTTTCTTTTTAGATTCCGGTGCAACTGATCATATTGTTAACACCAGACATGCATTTACCACATATGTCGATCTACCCATACCCTTAAAAATTGGAGTTGCAAAAAATGGATCCTGCATTCTCGCATTGGGTAAAGGAACGATAAATGTAACAACGAACTTGGGAGTTTCGGGATCTATCGAAGATGTATTATATTCACCAGAAGTACGGTATAATCTATTATCGGTAAATCGGATACAACAAACAGGTATGTCGGTTACTTTTGGTAATAACGGTGTTCAAGTTCATCACAAAAATAATAAGTGTTATATGACTGGTGAGAACATCAACAATCTTCTTAGTGTCAAATTTAAAATAAACAAACCTCAATGTAACTTGAGTGCGTCGAGTGATTGTCAGCGGTTAGACCAAGCGGGCTATAAATTATGGCACGAAGCCTATGGTCACTTAAACAAACAAAAGTTTGTTTTGCTTAAAAGCGTTATTGAGCCAGCTGACTATAAATTAATTTCTAGTATTACACCTACAGATGAGTTATGTGAACCTTGCATTCTTGGCAAACAATCCCAATTGCCATTTGCTAAATCTAAAGATAAATCAACCAAAGATAACCGACACCTTTTTATTGTTCATTCTGACGTTTGTGGGCCAATAACGCCTCCAACCATAGATGATAAGAATTATTTTGTTACCTTTATTGATAATTTTAGCCACTATACAGTTACTTACTTAATGAATTCGAAATCGCAAGTTTTAAAATGTTTTCAAGATTTTGTAACTAAAAGTGAGAATTTATTCAATACAAAAGTCACTAATTTATATTGTGATAATAGGCGAGAATATCTTTCAAATGAGTTTAAAGATTTTTGTGTTTGTAAGGGAATAACGTATCACTTGACGGTACCCTACACGCCACAGCAAAATGGTGTATCAGAGCGTATGAATCGTACGTTAACCGAAATGGCACGAACATTGGTTACAAGTGCGAAATTAGACAAATCTTTTTGGGGTGAAGCCGTGCTGACGGCAACCTATTTAATAAATAGGCTACCTACAAAAGCGCTTACAAATAATAAAACACCATACGAAATGTGGCATAACAAGAAACCGAAAATTAGTCATTTAAGAAAATTCGGTTCGACAGCTTATGTCCATGATAAGACCAGAAGAGCGAAATTTGACGAAAAATCATTTAAAACCATACTTGTCGGTTACGAACTTAATGGTTATAAGTTATTAAACCCAGAAAATAATAATTTTCTTATTGCTCGAGATATTATTTTTGATGAGTCGAATTTTGTATCTTCTCGGCCTGTCAATACAAATAATAAACCGCTTGTTGAACATAATATTCCCGCCGAAATTAACAAGTCCGATAATCATGAATCGGCTAAGTTAATTGGCAGCAAACACAAAGATCTTTCTGATAACTCAAAACCTGGACCTTCATTCAGCAAATTGAGGCGTAGCGAAAGACTCATCAATCTACCCATTAAAGATTATAAACAAATGAATTACCCAGATCATTATTTGTCTTTTACAACGGTTTATTCATTACCTAATTCCTATAAAGAAATTTTTAATAGAAGTGATACTGATAAATGGTTAAAAGCTATACAATGCGAGATTGATTCACTCCGTAGTAATCGAACATGGAAACTAGTTGAAAGACCCCATAATGTCAATATAGTGAGTTCTAAATGGGTATTTTCTATTAAAAATAATGAGTTAGGAGAACCTACGCGATATAAAGCGCGATTAGTTGCTCGCGGATTTACTCAACAATACCTTCAAGACTATAACGAAACATTCGCTCCTGTTGCTCGCATCTCGACTTTTAGATTTATTCTAGCACTTTGTAATCAATTTGATTTATATGCCCATCACATGGATGTTAAAACAGCTTTTTAAACGGTTATCTTAAAGAGGACATTTATATGGAAGTACCAGTGGGTTTTTCTGCTCAACCAAACCACGTCTGTAAATTAAATAAAACTTTGTACGGTTTAAAGCAATCCTCCAGGTGCTGGTTTGAACGTTTCCACCATGCTCTTGAATGTATTGGTTTTAAAAATTCCCAAGTCGACCCTTGTTTATACATTTTAGATAAAGCCGATATAAATAAAAATGTATATATTGTTTTATATGTCGATGATCTTGTAATTTCGACCAAGGAGTTAAAAGTCCTAGAGACATATAAAAACCTTTTAAGGCAACAATTTGAAATGGCTGATCTAAACAGTATCAAATTGTTTTTGGGTATTAAGGTAGAACGACATAATGGTGTATTAAGTCTGGATCAATCAATGTACCTTCAAAATGTTGTAAACAAATTTTCTATGAATGACTGCAATTCCTCTAAATCACCTTTTCCATCTAAATTAGATTACGAAGCTTTAAATTCTGATACTCATTATGAGGCTCCATGTAGAAATGTCATTGGATGCCTTATGTACGCAATGCTATGTACACGGCCAGATATATGCGCTGCGATAAGTATTTTGAGTCGATATCAAAGCAAAAATAATGAGGAATTATGGAAATGTTTAAAGCATCTTTTAAGGTACATTAAAGGAACAATTAATTTGAAACTGATCTATAAAAAATGTGATTTTAAACAGTTGATTGTTGGTTATGCAGACTCCGATTGGGGAGGCGATATTGTAGACCGAAAAAGTACAACAGGGCACGTATTCAAAGTGTTCAATAATTGTACAGTGTCGTGGAATTCACGTAAACAAAACACAGTCGCCGCCTCCTCAACGGAGGCTGAGTACATGGCTCTATATGAGGCCGTAAGAGAAGCTATCTGGTTGAAGTCGCTACTAAATAGTATTTCAATACAAGTCACACAGCCAATTTTAATTTTTGAAGATAATAACAGTTGTATAAGCATAGCTAATAACCCTACAAATCACAAAAGGTCAAAGCATATCGACATAAAATACCATTTTACACGTGAACAAATTACTAACAAAATAATAAAGTTAGAATATATTTCTACAGAGAATCAACTAGCTGACGTTTTCACGAAAATGGTACCTGTAGCGAAGTTCCTGAAAATGCGATCTAATCTTAACTTAATGTACTTAAATTAAACTAAGGTGGTTATTATATTAGATAAAAAAAAATATTATTTAATTGTTTAATTTTTGTAAACTGAGAACTTAAATATTATTTTATTGATTATTTTTAAATTGTTAAATTTATTTTTAAACAAATACTCGAATATTTGAGAGGGACTGTTGGAATGAACAAATATCCAAATATGTAGATTATATTCAATCATTCATTCCTTCGTTCCCACTCACGCTTGACATAAAGATATCATTTACATTTTTATGCTTCTTCACTTCAATAAACCGCCTCGTACTGAGCAGACTACTTTTATTTAAAATATCCTGAGTATCCATTACCAATAAATTGTAACAATAAAAATTGTCTACGTACATATTTAGTTAAAACTATGATACATTGTAAATTTTGTTGTCACGTGGGGGAGGGTACGCGCATTCCACAGACCTGCAAACTTAGGGCCTATGCACACCACGTTTTTTAAACGCGCCGTCGACGCGCGTTTGTAGCGATACAGACGCGATACGCACGCAAGTCAGACGCAGCCTATAGACCTTTGCACACCTGATGCAAACGCGCGTGTGTAGCGATGCAGACGCGATGCAAACGCGCGTGTGTATCGATACAAATGCGCTGGCATTTTGCGTTTTTAAGCAGAACCTCGTCAACAGTAGCAAGATGGCGTCGGTCGAGACAGCATTGATTATATGCGCTTTGCTATTAATTTTTAAAAAAAAGAAGAAGAAAAATTACCGGCGTTTTTGGGTACACCCATTTACAAGCGAGAGAAGATTGTGTGGACATTATACAACAACGTTTAGAAAATTAATAGGACATGAAAAAAAAATTGCAAATTGTTATCGAATGTCGTATTCATCATTTCAAGAACTTCTTGAAATTCTTAAACCGGAATTAACTCGTCAAAATACAGTGCTAAGATCATGTATATCGGCGGAAGAACGTTTACTTATAACAATAAGGTAAGAGAGACATTTTGTCCATTGATTCAAAGTTTTACTTTTATCAATGCTTATAAAATTAACAAAGTTTGGGTAACAATATTTGATATACATGGAGTTTTAATGAGAGCAAATATTTTGATGCTGTGTGTTGAAATTGATCTTAGATTTTTACAGGGCGTCCCACGGCTACGCCACATGGAGGGAAAGTACCTTCAATATTGTAGATGGAACATTTTACTGAAAGAAGACAACATTTTAATTAAAAAAAATTAAACTGCATTCATAGATTGAACCGGGAATCGAACCCGCTACACGAGAAAAAAATTACTCTGTAGCTTTATCATACCGATCGAAAGGCTTTATCATAAAGATCATTTTTTGCTAAATAACATAGTGTCAGAAATAAAAGGAAGACCATTAATTTTAACATTTATAATACAAAATTAATCAATTTATCAAGTTTTTTAAATTAAAATAGTGTCTTCTTTCAGTAAATTGGTCCATCTACAATATTGAAGGTACTTTCTCCCCATGTGGCATAGCCTTGGGACGCCCTGTATATTAAACAAAACAGCCTGCTAATCAGCCTACTATGAGTGAGTAAAAAATTAATTTGTCGTTTGATGACCTATGTCTATTTTGGAAAGTTTCACTCATAGTGCACCGTCAAAATATTGCAAAATTAAAATTTTACCATTAGGTTAATTATCAAATCAATCATTATTACTTAGTTATTATTTTTAAAATTGGAAAAAAATAATTACGAATGTTCCATTCAATCGTACATGTTCGTAAGTATTTCAGAATCATTTGAGGGGGAATCAATGTTATCTAAGTTTATTTGTGTTCTTCCTGAAGTACTTGCTTGTTCGATTGTATTTGTTTGTTGATAAGTTCTGTAGCCACAAGGTTCTAATGTACTTTCTTGTTCAATTCTTTGTGTTGGTTGATAACTTGAATAGCCAGAAGAGCGATTTGCTTGACTTCCAGAATTATATCCATACTGATCGGTAAACGGCGCGATGTTTGATGTTTCTATTGCTTTGTATCTGCGAATTAAATTTATTATCTCTGCTTTTGCATCTAACTTATATTCTTCCTTGATGGTAGAAAAATCTGGAACTAATGACAATAAAAATAATTTATCTGGATGATCAGTCGTATTTGTTGCTTCAGACCGTTCAAAATGAGCAGTAAGAGCTTCAAATAAAAATCTTGTTGGTCTTCATGGGTTACATTATTTTTAGGCTTCTTTGGTGGCATCGGTTTTAAAAAATCTAAGCCCTCAGTGGATGTTTCTTGTTCCACATCACTTTGAGAGTTGTCAGAACACTGACTTGATGGTATAATTTCAGCAAGTGGATCTAAAAAGTTTAAAATTTTAGAGTACATGTAGGGTTTCTTTGCTTTAGTCCCAGATCCACTTGCGCAACGCTTACTCTTCGCTCTGTCTCGGTTATAGGAGTCTTTAATGCTCTTCCATTTTTTTTGGAGTTCGATTGCTGAAAAATAAAATTATAATTTTTACAGGTATTTAGCAACAGGGTGCCATTTTTCAGATATTCACTACGACTTCAAGTGCGGAATAACTACTGCCCGGGTTATAGTCCGTGAAACAGTGAAAGTTATATGGCAAAAATTGAAAGTTATTTCTATGCCAGAACCAACCGAAGAATCTCATCTTAAAACAGCAGAAGGATTCAATAAATACGCAAATTTTCCCAATTTAATAGGTGCCATTGACGGAAAACATATTCGCATCATAAAACCACAACATACTGGATCAGAATATTACAATTATAAAAATTTCTTCTCTATCGTGTTACTTGCAATATGTGATGCAAATTACAATTTCATTGACATAGATGTTGGATGCTATGGGAAGAGTGCAGACTCGACTATAAATGATTTTAGTGAATGGACCAAAAAGATAAAACAAGGAAACTACGGAATACCAAATCCAAGACCTATATCTGAGAACGGAGCACCTGTGCCATTTACATTTGTTGGGGATGAAGGATTTGCGTTATCTGAACATTTACAGAGACCATACCCCGGAAAGTTTTTACTGCGAGAAAAGAGAATATACAATTATCGTTTGACACGTGCAAGACGTTTTATTGAATGTACATTTGGCTTGCTGAGTAATAAATTTAAAATTTTTAATCGACCATTGAACGTAAGCGTAGACTTCAGTGTGGACATTGTTAAAGCTTGTTGTTTATTACATAATTTTATAGGCAAGCGTTTAGAAGACCGGCCTACTGGAGGAAGTTTGATTTCAATTGGTAGACGATCTCAAATACGCGGAACTGCAATCCGAAAAATATGTGCTGATTATTTTAATAGCGAAGAAGGTGCAGTGCCATGGCAAGATTCAAAAATTTGAAATCTTGTCATAGTACTAAAAAGGGATATATGTATTGTGCTTTAAAAAAGTGGATCCTATGTCTCACGATATTATACGCTCCTCGGTTTTTGAGCCCGTTTCAATGTTAATTTTCACTTTGGCCGAGACCTTTCGGAGCCCGTAAATTTTATTCCTTTATTCTAAACCCTTACAAAGTATTTTTAGATTCCGTAAGTCCTAACCTATCTAGTAAAATAACAATAATTACCGTAACACAAAACAAAAATGTTCTTGGCAAAAAACTGGATGTAAACAACATTTTTCTTACTTAACTGTACATTTTTCGATAAAACTAAAAAATGGGAATATTTACATGCTTGTTTTTGTCAGGGATATTGGTTTTACACATGTACCTTTCATTTCAGACTAAATTTAGCGAAATATCTCTGCAAACAAAAAAGTTTGTTTAACGTTTTACGTAATTTTCAAACTAAAAATTTTGTCGATGCATATTATATGATGATGATTGTTTCGTGACCTATTCTGTGATGGGATGTGTTGCCGTCGCTTCAAGATCGGATTTATCGCCGACACTGACTGCTATCGGCAATCGGTTCCGGGGTGTAACCTTATCACCTTTGAGTATCTATAGTATTCTATAGTATAGAGCGCGCGCAACGAAGTGGGCACAGTAGGCACGGGTGAAAACAACACGAATCTCGCGTCGCAAGCGCTTCTAGTCGTGATCGAGTGCTAACAGTGTGCGTTATGCGAGAAGTTTTTATCAAATTTACTTGTCAAAATGGTCAAGTGTGCAGTTAAAGTTCGCAAAATCGATTCTAGGAACCACACAAAATTTTAATCCGGTATAACATTTCATCGGCAAGTCGGTTTTTGTACATATTTTTATGAAAAACAAATTACGGATCGCGGGCGCGCGGGTGAAGCAGACGCGGGAGGCGGGTACGCTGAGAGTCGCCCGCGCGCCCCGCTCTCCGGTCGAAATCGTAGTGATGTGACGCGACCAGCGCTGGGCTCGATATTTATTTTAATGTAGTAGTTGACTTTAGTACCGACTCAAAATCTTATAACATTTTTTATTGTCTTAGAACTTAGCACGAAACCCTGAAACATGCCATGTATTTTTTTATTACAGCTATGATTTTAGGTGTTGTTCCTAGAACGGAACCTTCTCTTTACGACTAATTCAACTTTAAGATATATTGAATATAATTTTTCCTATTTGTCAGCTTTCCAAAAGATCGAAACTTGACGAACAAGTGGAAACATGTTGTATGGTTAATAGTTAGTTAGTAAATATAAAAATTAAGCTAGTTTTTTTTTGCTTAATAAACCAGGTATTCTGTACATCTTTATGTACATAACTTATCGATAGCTCAGTGCCTATCGGCACGTGCCTGTCCCATCCCTACCTGTTACATACCTAACCGTATAGCTATCTATAGATCATTTGCCTACGATGCGCACAAAGCAGTGCATTACACGCGCTCTATACTATAGATACTCAAAGTTTATCACATTAATTACAACTAAGTAATAATAGGACGGTATAATATTAACTAGACTTCTAATTGTACTTACAGTGTTTTTGATGGGTGTCAAATAAAATAAAATCATGCTTATGAACGAATACAGCAAAGGAACAATAATAATATATCAATGGCAAAAGCAGTATTAAGTACCGTCCTATTATTTGATTTAATTTTCTCAATTATTACGAAATATTATGTAAAAAGGCTGCATATATAAGCATTTCAACAGTGTAATAAATCCTTTGAATAACTTACCGACGAGATTTTTTTCTTTATTTGTTTTTTCCTCAAAATTCTCACAAAATAGACTACATATTTGTTCCCAGGCATTTTTCTTTAGCACTTTATTCGAATAATCCGCCAATCGTGAATTCCACAATATTGGCCGGGTTTGAATTTCAGTTATGAAGTTTTCTGTGTCGAAAGGCTCAATTTTTTTTGTTTCAAAGACGTGTGGTGCACTAAATCGCTCGATTGCTACTAGCGTAGAACGTAGATTCACACTTCCCTGTCCCTCGTTGCGGGGGAAACCCCGTCCGTAGGGAAGGCGAGCGCGCAAGCGCTCGTTTCGGTGTCGCGCGTTTGAATCGATACAGACGCGCCGGTGCCGCGCGTTTGTATAGATACAGACGACAACAAACTGCTCTGCAGGATAAAAACGCGCCGGCGACGCGCGTTCCCGAAACGCGCGTCGACGGCGCGTTTAAAAAACGTGGTGTGCATAGGCCCTTAGAGCGAACGGGTTGTACAAGTATAACATTGTTGATACCAAACTTATGACATATTGTACCAGCTAGCGTTTTGTCCCGGCGCGGCCGCGGAGTCCGCGCAGCCGCGGAGCGACTAGAGAGAGGTGTTTTGATTTTTTTTTCAAAATTCTTGCGGAACCCCGACGGAGGTATCATGGAACCCTAGGGTTCCGCGGAACACACTTAGAGTATAGCTGATCTAACACAACTGCAAAGCATTCAAAGCAAGAAACAGTTTACACTTTACAGTAAGTAAATTATTTTAATACTGCAGAACAACACCAGAGGCCGAATCGCAGTAGTTTATGTTTATTTTACACTCACTAGTCCAGGTATTTTCCATTGCGAATCTTATACTGTTTGGAAATATGTAAGCAATACAAAAACAGCAATGAATTTACGTTTTATTTTAGATCTCGCGCAAGCGACCTGAGCCGCCATCTTGTTCGCGCATGCGCAGTGCGTCGTCTTACGTTCTGAAGATCTGACGCGAAATTATAAGTTTTTACCCATTTCAAAAAAAGTGCGCAACGCCGCTCTTAGTTTTTACTTCAAAAATTCTATATCTAGACACGCGGCAGCGTGTCAAGCCAAGTTCAAGCAAATAACTGGCTAGCCAAAGCCGAGTGTAATTTTACACGAAACACTTGGTGCCACTTTTGACCCTTTTATAACTCAAAATCTATTTAACGTAAATACATAAAACTACGTGTGTGTATTTATATCCATAAGGACATCAAGAATCTTAAATTTTATAAAAATATCTCAAACGGTTATAAAGATACGAAGGTCTAAAAAAATTTTAGTACCTACTGACTGACTGACTGACATACCTATAGCAGCTAAACCTAACCTACTTCCAGATGACCTAGAAGGATGAAATTTGGAATCCAGCTCGGTAATAATGTGTAAACGTAGGAAAAAATCGAAAAATAAAAAAAAATTAAATACCTGCCTAGTTTTCTTTACAAAAAGTAATGATATCCCACCAAAAACATAAATGTAAAAAGGAGAGCCAAGTTCATTACAAAAATTATGCTTGGTAACTCCGCCGCAAAAAGAATGGAAATAAATCTTAATGGGTGCCAAGCTCTATGCAAAATCCAAATACTTATTTATAGGAACAACAAAATAACATTATGATCAAGTATGAAACTTTATTTCTTTGCTTTATTCGAAAGCTATAACAAATGCTGTTATTTCAAATAAGAGATCTAATAGTAGGTTAGATTTGACTTGGCCAGTTTTTATCAGTTTTTATAATATATATTATGGTGAATATTGGTATGAAATAACTGATGTAATGAAAACTGAAAAAAATGATTGATCATAATGTTATTTTGTTCCTATAAATAAGTATTTGGATTTTGCATAGAACTTGGCACTCATTAAGATTTCCATTCTTTTTGCGCCGGAGTTTACAGCCAAGCATAATTTTTGTAATGAACTTGGCTCTCCTTTTTTTACATTTATGTTTTTGGTGGGATAAATTTATTCAAATAAGAAAATGTACCATAATTTTGAGTCACATTTCATTTGTGTGGAGATCTTTCATTAGATGTATTGAACGCTGTCAAAAATTTGAACAACTATTTTTGAGGGACCGTATATGTATGTTATAATTAAAAACAAAATATGCAAATTGGTATATAAACTTTGAAAAAAATTTTGACTTGCCAGTGATTTTTTACAAAAAGTAGGTAGATGGTGATCATACGTCGTACGTGGTAGTACGATAGCTACGTGCTATTCGTTCCCCAGGTCCAGTTGTGATTTACGATTCTATAATTATTTAAACAATCATCCCACTAATCAAACTTTACAATTTCAGTTTCAACATGGAAATGTTAACTTATGGCTACAAGTTCTGCTACGTAAGTATATAAATCAAGCATTACTAAAAGAAAACTCTATTGTCAAATAAAACTACACAAATATAAAAATTCCAATATTAGTAAATATTTTAATAAATATAGCAAGATTATGAAAAGAGTAGTTCGTGAGGCAAAAAGAAATGAAAACATAAAAAGCTTGCAAAATGACACAAATAAATCCAAAGCAGCTTGGAATTTAATACGCAAAATCACAGAACCAACAAATCGTTTAAACACGTCTGTCAAAAATATAAAGATTGATAATACGAATATCAAAACTCCGCCAAAAATTGCTCACGCATTTAATAACTTTTTTATCACGCACACTAACGACAATGATGCTCTAGGTGGTAGATATTCAACAAATTATAAGCCAATCCCGAAAAATACATGTAATAGTATGTTTCTGCTTCCAGTTGACACGTATAAAATAATAAAAATTGGTGGCAAATTAAAAAATAAAAAAAGCGTCGGTCATGGTGACATTTCTATGTTTGTATTAAAATCTAGTATAAAACTTTTTGTTAAACCCATTGTTTATATAATAAATATTATGCTAGAGACAGGAGAATTTCCTGAGGCTCTAAAAAAGGCGATTGTCAAGCCTTTATTTAAAAAAGGAGACAAGGCAGAAATTAGTAATTATAGACCGATAGCCTTACTACCTAACATTTCGAAAATATTCGAAAAGGTGATTTCCAATAGGTTAATTTCATTTTTAAATACGAATATTATACTAAATAGCAATCAATTTGGCTTTCAGAGAGGAAAAAATACATCCTTAGCTATTTTTAAAATTATGAAGAGAATGTGGGATGATATAAATGACAAAAAAAGATGTATATCTTTATTTATTGATTTAACCAAAGCATTCGACTGTGTGGTGCATGACACATTATTAATACAGTTAGAAAACATTGGCATACGGGGTAATGCTCTTAAGTTATTTGAAACATATTTAAAAAGAAGGACCCAGGCAACAGCCATTAGCTACCTAAATAAAAATAACCGAATTATCGACACAGTAACATCTGAATACAGTGATGTCATGCTAGGAGTACCTCAAGGCAGTATTTTAGGTCCCATTTTATTCCTAGTTAGCATAAATGAACTTCCTGAGATAACAAATGAGTTATGCGTGCTATTTGCTGATGATGCCACTATCCATATTTCTGATAAAAATCCAAATCAAGAAATATTTGAAGATAGGATAAATTCAACACTTAAGAAAGTTACCACCTGGCTTGACTCCATAAACCTAAAAGTTAATCTCAATAAGACAAAATTTATGCAATTTATAAACTATAAAACTAAACCATTATCATTAACTATAAAGCAGTCAAATGTAAAAATTGGGGAAGTGGAACATTTTAGATTTCTTGGGGTGGAGATAGACCGACATTTAAACTGTAGGGTACACATAGAAACTATGAACAAAAAAATTTCAAGTCATTGTTACATGCTATCGATCTTGGCGGAAACGACAAGCGAATATGTATCTCGAAATGCATACTATGGTTCTGTTTACCCACTACTAACACATGGTATAATTTATTGGGGAAATTCAGTCAACGTACATTCAACTTTTATTTTACAAAAAAAATGTCTACGAACAATTTATAATATGCATCCGACTGAAACTCTCAGGAATCTATTTAAAAACAAGAAATTTTTGACATTATCAGGAATTTACATATTGGAAATTTGTTTATTTGTTAAACGTAATTTTGAGTACTTTACTCTGTAATCCACAGTTTGTAAAAACTTACGCAGTCAATATTTATAAATATAATATAATTCTTCCTAAAATTGCTAACAAAACCATGTTTAGAAGCACATATGTAACAGCTATACGGATATACAATCATCTACCAGCCGATATTAAAATGTTAAATGGAAATCAATATAAGGTTACTTTAAAGTCGTGGCTATTAAATAAGTCATTTTACACATTGAATGAATTTTTTTTGACATGAAACTATGGAACGGTCAAATACTTATTTTTTTTATTAGACATATTTTTATTCTTTTATTGTTATATAAATTACTTAATATTAGCTCATGATGACAGAATAATGAAATATACATATGCGGAAATGATTTTTTAATGTTTGTAATAATTATACATGTATTATATTTTTGACAAAATAATGACTTAAGACTAAGAACTGAGTAAATATAGGACAGCAAAATAAAATTTGTATAATTGTGGTTATATTGGAAAGCTTTTTTTATCACCGAAATTGAATTTGTAAATTGTGACTAAATTGTAGTTTTTTTTTTATGTATTTCAATCCTAACTAAATTAAACATAATTGCATGCCAGTTCTTGGTTCAACAGGTTTAAAGGTCATATAATTTTACTTTTATCAACACAACCAAATGTTCAATCCCTGTTATAGCAAATAAAGATTTTGATTTGATTTGACCTAGATCAATAGATGTCTAATCTTCCTACTTATTTTTTTGTTTCGCAAATTTTTGGCAGACGCTTTCTCGATAGCTTTATTCTAGTTCTTGTATAGTAGTACTATTTAAAATAAATTCGGCTATATTCATCAAGCTTCGGAAATCCAAATGTATTTTAAAGATATCTATATATAGTTGTTATTACACATAATTAATCATTTCGCTTAATTTAGATTAGGTTAGCCAATATAAAAATAAAAGTATAAAGAGTAAAAAGTGTAAAGCCTAAGCACAGTCTTAATACTAACAGTCATCCGACTCATGTACTTGCTAAGAGCAACGCTGGGGGGAACGCGGGGAAGCGAGCGGCAGGGTCGGCGAGCGCAAACTCCATACAGTTTGCGCTCTCTATCTACAAGGGTTTGCATTCGTTATTTGTTAAAAATATGTTATGATGTATTTTATTATAATATCATACTTGCTGTCTTGTAAATTTGTAATGGTTTACAGGATGTGTTCCGTTTTTATTTGTAAATAAGCCGTCCGGCTTCCTGACGTTTTTGTCCACAAAAATTTCATCCATAGTGGATGAAACGACACTTTTTTCTTTATTATTTTTTTGCGCTGTCGATTCGTCCACCATTACAAAGAAGTTGTTTTATACAGTCAGATGCAAAGCTTTAACAAAATAAAGCGATCCATTTATATATTTTTAACTTTAAAAATATTTTTAACTTTATAGTAAATAAATTAATACATAAAAAAACCAATTACTCTAGATTTAATTAAAAATATTTTACACGTATGATAAAGTTAAGCACATAATACTACAAAGCTAAAGTTGGTATTACAAATCCAAATATTTTATGGATAGCATGGTGACCTTGTTAGCATGGTGAAAATTATTTCACTCTTATGTGCGGTAGCAATCAAAAAAGCTTATAAATAATGGATTCATAAATACATCCCACATACGGCGAATTATACATTATGAATGATTTTTGTTTGAATTGATTATATCTGTCATTTTTTTAATAGTAAGTTATACCAAATCAATATGACTGTTGTTACATATTTAATATTTTTTTAGTTATTGCATTGTTTTTTAGCATAAGTATTCCTGGACACCTCCTCAAAGTAAGCAAATTATATGCTTGTGTTATGGGTGTTAGTCAACGATATTAATACACAAAAATATTTAAATAGAGACCAGAACAAATTTAATAAACACCCAGAACCGGAAATGCAGACATCTAAATGTTCATCACAAAAATGCCTGCCCAAGTCAGATATCGAACCCTAGCCTCGCAGTTAGTTGGTGTAGTTAAGCGTGAAAGCTAGCCTCTCGACCAACGAGGCGGTATTTATTCAATAAATTATTTCTAATATTTTATAAATCAATATTTTAAGATGTTGATTTTAATACTAAATATCCATTATGATTGACTTGTATATATATATATAATATCTGGATGTCCGAGCTTCGCTCGGTATTTTTTTTGAATGATTCCTAGCTAGATCGATTTGTGGCCCCCGAAACCCCCTACGTACTAAATTTCATGAAAAGCGTTGGAGCCGATTCCGAGATTCCAATTAATTTTGATTTGCTTATTTAGAGGTATAAGATATACAAGTCAATCATAATGACTATAACTAACTATACCATACAACTATATCATCATATATATATAGTTGTATATATATAGATATTTGTAATTAGAAAATCTGATAATAATACAATATTATGGTATCGTAAACCTTTTTCATCTGACTGTACTAAACAACTTCAATAATTGGATAGGTAGCGGACGAATCGTCAGTGAAAAAAATAATAAAATAAAATCTGTCGTTTCGTCCACTATGGACGCATTAACCAAACACATTAAACAAGCTCCATTATACTTTATATAAAATATTTGACATTATTTGACAACCCTGATCCTTTACTGACTTGCCGTGAGTAGGTATTTGAAACGTCGGCATGAATTCAATAACAAAGGAGTTGCACTACTGGTAGGTAAAATTCTTGATACTGTGGCCTAAGCGCATAATTTAACTAGTATTCCGCGCGGCGC
>NJDD01003404.1:98622-151659 GCA_002245505.1 Calephelis nemesis | reverse complement strand
CATAATTTAAATAGTAGTACTATATATACCTACCCTCCATTCACAATAATCAAATTTTCTTCTCATTTCCGCCAGCTATATCTAAAAGTGGTTCTATACAACAATATCCGATTAGATCATCGAACCCTCAAAAAGCTCAAAATAAACTCAATGTTAGTTTGCAGTTAACTTGTACCCAAACAAGAATTTAATTAAAATCTGAACAAAACATCATTTCGCAGAACAATTTGGATTATGTGGTCGCTTGGCGCCCATCTCGCTCGTCTTAAAATAACAACTTAAAATACTCGGAATATTTTTACTTTTAATCCAACTTAATATTGTAAACCAGTTTGTACCCATTCACCTAAAGAAAGGCACACAGATGAGAAAGAAATATAACTGTATTTATAAATATCTAGAAAATATGTACCTACCTCCTAAGTATTAGTAGCCAAAAAGGGTTAGGTCTAAAATCCGAAGCTAGGTCTACCTATACGGAGCTGATAATAGGATTGTGATTTTGTGATAGTGTGTGATTAAAAATTTAGCATATTAAAAATCCAGGACAGAATATTTCTTTATTTAAAAAATAGTGTATTGTAACATTAGGTATTACATTAAGATAATGAGGAAATTTTGTCCCGACTTAAAGTAGACCTTTTTTAATAACCAATTTAATATTTATAGAGTTACCTTCTATATATATATATCAATTAACATGAAACCACTGTTATTTTTAACCCCCTACGGAAAAAGAGGTGTGTTATAAGTTTGCTGTTCGTGTGTGTCTATTTGTGACATCTGAAACGGATGGACTGATTTTTAGGCTTTTTAGGCAGTGTTTAGTTAAACATGAATTTACATTTTTGTAGTTGGTTAGCTTGTTTTGCTTGTGCGGCGCCGAGCATGAAGCTATAGACTACCTACTGCTGAAGGTGACACTCTTACGAAGAACTGATGTCATTTCCATGTATTTCTGACTCTCTATAATGTATCTACCGGACTCTTTTTTTATGATAATGGAAGGCAAACAAGCAGACCGATTTTCTGATGGTAAGAAATTCACGCCGCCTAGAGACGCTAAAGGTGGTAATGGTGCGTCGCCAACCTGAGGCCGGGATGTTAGGCCTCGAGCAAAACTAAGTATACCGGCTACCTTACTCTCCGAACCGGAACGCGTCATGACGTTATGGCGGCAGGAATAAGTGAGGCGGTGGTACCAATCCGGGTGAGTCGCTGCTAAACTGTACCACCTAGTCAGATGGGGGATAATACAACACCTACATGGGGATAATACAACACTTTTAATTTTATTGTTATTTTATAATTAACGAAAATTAATAGCAACAAAACTTTAGTAGGCCTACCTCTAACTACAGATAAGATATTGAAATAGGCTATGGTCTAGCGGTTCAGTTGTTCAGGCGGTCAGCTCGCCTTTTGTATAATTTTACATTTTTAATTGTTTTTTTTCACTTTTTGTGTACAATAAAGAATGAAAGAAAGAAAGAAAGTTGTTAAACTTGACTGCCTGAGGTCCCGGGTTCCTTGTAGTGTCTCTGTCTATCTCTTCGGGGATATGGGAGTGAAGATACTTTTTTTTTGTTCAGAAGAATTTGGTCTCTGTAGTTGTGTTTGATTGCGATTCCATAGTAAATACACATACACTATAACTTTAAAAGAAATAATTAATAACCTGTCGATTCTTCAAGTCATTTTTCATCTGTTCAAACTGAGTCATTTGTTCTTGCCAATCAATCTTGAGCCCAAGAATCTTATCAGCCTTCGATGCTGCGGAATCTTTAAAGTTAGCAGTTTATTTGAAATCTGTGGTCTAGCGGTTCAGTTGTTGGACTTGACTGCATGAGGTCCTGGGTTCGAATCCCGGGTCGGGCAACAAAAGAAAATTGGTTTTCTCCAATTTTCTAATAAAAAGAAATGTTGCTCGGGATAGGATGTGTGCCCGGTTGGCGATAGGCTTGCCACCTATCACATTGTGGGCCTTAGTACCTTCGGCTAGTCGTGGGTGCCCTGGTTGTGCCTCTGCCTGCCTTTACGGGGATATGGGCGTGAAGATACTTTTTATTTAAAATCAACGTCATCCACGCTATGACCGGTTATGATCATTATAAGTTAGAATTTTTAGTTAGTTAGTCGCCTCTGTGGCTTCGGCTTGGCTTCAATTCCAGGTTCGAACAACTAATAGCGTTATTTCAATGTGCTAATAAAAAAATAGTTAGACTTAGGTATCCATTAAATATTTAAATACGTATCAAAGTCCTTCAAATAGTGAAACCCGATTAGAATTAGTCCATCTTCTCTTAGTGCACATATATTTTTATTATTACTTCCTCTGGGGCAGTGTTGGGCAAAATTTAATTTGATTGATGATTGATGATTAAGATTAAATTATTTATTCATGACTAATGAATAATGATTAACAAAAAATCAATCATGTGTCGTGATTGAAGATTAATTAGTGTTAGTGTTAGTTATTTAATCATGACTAACATTTTAATGATTAACTAAAAATAAAATATAAAATTACGCTTTTCAAGTCAACAGTCCATGAGTGTTGATTTGTTAATCAACATTCATGGTTTTAATTAAAGCTATGGTCATAAAAAAATGAAAGATAAGTTTTACAACAGAATCAGTTTAACTTTTTAATTTACATTATAGTAGAAAGTAAGTCATAATTAAGTTTAGCCTAATTTTGTTTAAAATAATTTAAATTGCTTTTCATAACCATGCGATTTTCAAATTGTTCATCAGACAATCTATGTGATTTAGTTAGGCTGGTCATTGTTGCGTATGAAAACATCCTTTCTACGGGACCAGAAGATGGCATTGGTGTATTATACTTCAAAAATATTTTCTTTATTAATGGGTACTGGTGTAAAAGATCTATATGTGTACTCTCTTCTGAAAAGAAATTACTCATTAAAATATCAGCTTTTCTTCTCGGAGTAGACTTGATTTCTTGATTTAATACAGAACTTGTGGTGTAATGTACAAGTTAAGTGTGTAGTTTATGATGATGTATGAGTGTGTTTTGTAGTCTTTTTTTTTAAACAAAGTTACAACGCAATACAACTAGTATTCATTTTTAAAATTTATGTTATCCGTAGCTGTACTCATTTTGTTAAATTAAATCAAGACATCATATAAGTATGATAAATAAATGACATTTTTTTAATACTCTAATCGGAATACAAAGACATATTTAGCTAAATTTTGAAGAACATAGACAACACAGAAAAGTTTTGCTAAAATCTATTCAGCTTTAAAATAACTTTTAGTTTTACAATTTTTAAAATAACTTCATGAGATTAAGGTTGTTATTTCATTGGTACGCCTTATCTTCGCTATATTTTCGACGCTCAGTCTGAATCGACCCTTATTCCGATCACATGAATTTATTAATGATTAAAAACTAACGACTAAATGATTACTGACTAACTACGTTAGTCATGATTATAACTAAAGACTTCAATTACGATTGATTTAGTTATGACTAAATTATTCATGATTGATCAATTGATTGAAAAAATTAGTTGATTTGCCCAACACTGCTCTGTGGTACATTGTTACAAACCGCCAAACAGAAAATAATGCAAGTAAAAGTTCAAGATAATATAATAATACATTAGTAATATAATATTATATTATATTAGTAATATCTTATACCTTTAAATGAGCAATTCTTGTATAAATATAATTGGAATCTCGGAATCGGCTCCAAGGATTTTGATGAAATTTAGTATATAGGGGGTTTCGGGGGGATAAATAGATCTGGCTAGGAATCATTTAAAAAATACCAGATATTGGATACTTATATGAGAATCCGAATATAAAATGGGTATCAGGAAAAAAATAAAGATGTTTCAGACAGAGATATACTTACTCTGGAATCTGGATTTTTCTACGCTCTAATTTGTCTATTTAAAGTGCGTTTTTTTATTGATACACAATGTAAAATAATCTAGATTCCACTGTAGGTAGGTATGTCCGTGTATATGCAATTCATATTCCCATATATCTTACTTTTGGAAAAAGTAAAAAGTGGAGGTAGGCAAGTACAACAGCCCACTTTAAGACTACAAAGCCGAATGTGTCAGTCATGCCTTCGTAGTTATCAGCTATCAATTCATATGTTTTTTTTTCAGGAAACGCAAACTACCTGTAACAATCATACACTACCTGCATCGGAGTAGTCACCGGGTATCAAATATTGCTCGCGTTGTTTATTTGTTACCTGAAAAGATGATTACTTTTATATTACCCATACACTAGAACATGATTGCCCGGTTGGCGATAGGCTTGCCACCTATCACATTGTGGGACTTAGTGTCTTCGGCTAGTCGTGGGTGCCGCGGTTGTGCCTCTGCCTACCTCTTCGGGGATATGGGCGTGAAGATACTAGAACATGACTTTATAGAGAAGTTTTATCCAGTAAACTAAATCGTCCACCGAAAAAATTACCTTCCTTAAGTAAATTACTTAAATCTAATAAGTGTTGCAAAATTTCCATGCGTCCTCTTCACTTTTTGCATCTTCCTCTTTGCCTGGCCGCTGGTAAGAGGCGAGCAGAGATTTAATAGGTAATGACTAACAAGACTACTAGTGGTCGAGTGCGGTACCCACAGCTCTTGCTCAGATAAAAAAAATTTTGTGATTCAGACGGCGAACAAAGACATGTCTGTGTGCTGAGTGTAAGTTTCGCACGAATTTACTTTATACCGCGTTTGCGTTTGGACGATCCAAATGTATGGAATAATTTAGTTGTTTCGACTATCCGCTAGAGGCGCTGACAATAACTCCATACATCAAGGTCGTTAAACGTAAACGCGATAGTAAGTTAATCAATTCAAAAACTCACACTTGGCTCACTGGACACAAATTGGAAATGGACACAATAGATATTGTAGGCGTGTCGCTGTTCTGTAGCCGGGCTGTTAAGCCAATTGTACAAGTCTATCGGCTACGCTACCCTCCTGACCGAAATATAACACTGCCATTTGGTGGCAGGTATAGACGGAGGATCCCTACCCGCACGTGCTTCAGCTCATATGGGTCTGGCGGTCTTATTGGTAATGCGCCCTTTAACCTTTGCTCGCCTCTTACGAATAGCCAGGTTGGAAGGCAAGGGGAATATACAGCGCTTACCTATTCCTATTGCAATAATTACACCGTTGACGCTAGTGTTCCTGTCCGTGTGTACTTACTTGCTGTTTAGGTACAGTAATGTCTGGCTTCACTTTCTGGTTATTTAGTATATTGCCATGATACGGTAATTTCGCAGAAAAAGTTCTGGCTGTCGAAGACTGTAGTAGTTTCTGAAATATATAAAATGAAGATGAGCTAAATAAATCAGTCAAAGGGAAAATTCCCGGAGGCTGAAGATGTTTATAGGTCTGACTGAGTTCAGAGTTTTAGTGGTCTTAGTTCAGAGTGAACTACTTTTTTAATATTATCTTGTGTTGGTCCGGGTCATGTGAATAGCCCATTTGGCTCCCAGCCAGGCAACTCGTAAGAAATGACCATAGGTTAAATGGGTCATCACCAACAAGATCGCTGATTGTAAAGTATTGTGCAGCAACTTGCTCAAGTCGAGATCCACCTTAACTATTCCTGCTGTCATCATGACAATGACATATTCCAGTTTAGAGGGTAAAGTAGCCGGTAGACTTTCACAATAGGTATGCCTAACACTCCGGTCACAGGATAGCGATAGGCTGTAACATCTATGGTTTTTATAGGCCACGGTTGTCACTTCCCAGCGTGCCTAATCCAGCGTGCGTGTCTAATGCAATAAAACAAAAAAAACCTTCTTTTTTCTTTCTTTAGGTTTTGGCCTATCCGTTAGTATTTTGCTATTAGGCAAGTAGAAGTTTGCATCAAAATTTATATTAATTTTAATCAATTATAATTAGTAATCAGTCATAAGTCGTCAGTAAGTCATGTCAGGCTCTTGGGTAAAGCGGTAGCCTCATTACTCAAGGTCATGTAGACATTTGGCAGCAACGAGGAAATACACGATACGCTAATTTCTTCATAATTATTTCATTTGTGTACTTTCACTGAACAAAATTGTACAAAATGCCACCAAAATTAACTAATTTCACTTAATACCAACACGGAATTCGGTAATTATGAAAAAACTTCGACCATCTTTTATCTCGATGGCGTCAAAAACTCAAAAATAAAACCTTAGCTTAAAAAAGTAACTATGGAATGTGTCGCTCAGTGTCATAGTCCTAATATCCTTAAAGCGACTTAATAGTTAAGATACTTTTGATGACTTCAAGCAAAAGATTTTAAATTAGGTAGGTAGGTACGCCTTCTGTGTCTGCTGTTAAGTGTGAACATACCTATTTGTTTTTATTTCTATATCCTAACATGCCGCCCGTAGAAGTTGTCGTACTTTATTTTGCTAGGTTTACCTTGAACGTTGGAGGTTGGAATTCTCGATCTTGACGGACAGAACGTAATTGAAGGTGATTGATTTGTACCAACCCCTCTTGATTATCTGTCGCTCTGCTTGCTGATTTCGGCCTTATCTGTTCAAATTAAAATGTAATATTATTGCCGACATGACAGATGTTTTCCTGTCCTAATTATGAATATTGATATTCTTTCATATGAACCTTCTCCTGATAGAAACAAAAAATGAATTAGGAAAATTTATTCAACTTTTTAGCATTTACCAAATTGTTGAGTGAACGTGATGAGTTTCCCAAGAGAAATGGGGGTTTATTTTTATAAGTTAGCAGCAACGCCACACTAATCGTGTTTGATCTTTAAGCAAAAGTATGCACTTTTTTATTTGTACTATTACACTATAACTTGTGCTACAATATAACGTGTATTTTACTGTTCCACTATACTGGAAAAGTACAAGTGTTTACCTCAAAAAAGTGTAATTCCACCAAGTGCCGACGATAACCAATATAGATTCTTTTAAGCAAGTTATTTACGGAAAACACTAAAATTAAAAACATTTAGCAACCCTTTATAAAATCTACACGTAAGTCTATATTTTAGCTGTATAATTTTTTCAGTCCGGAGGCTAGGGTTAAGGGTAGACTTGTATAGTTAGCTAAACCCTCAGCGAGTCAGGACAGCGACGCAAAGCACCTACAATATTTGTGGTGTTTTTAAGTTTTCTCATGCCATAAGAGAGAGGTCTTTGTTCATTGTCTTATCGAATTTAAAAAAAAAATTAAAGTATTGTCATAAAAAAACCTAAGCAAAAACTTACATTTGTGTTGCGAAATTTAAGGACGCATTACAAGTAACTTTTGTACCTATACATACATACATATCTTCACGCTAAGTCCCTGATGGAGTTGGCAGAGTGTATCGAGATTCAAAAGTCACGATTTTTTGCAGACCTGCCTAGACTACTCCATATTCGTTACCCTTTTTCATACAAACACGCTGATTTCGAAAACCTTTGACACCACTCTCGAATCAAACCTACTAAGTAACTTTTGTTCATCAGGCTTCTATATGATAAACTATTTTCTGTCCCATTCAATAGTATTCTAGCTAGCTATGTATTCGTAACTCACCTCTGAATTCTGAGATTTAGATTTAGAAAATGGCCGTACACGTCCTGTGGGTAATCGCTGCGGTATTTTACATTTTCTTGGACATCCTACTCGTTCTGCATTGTTCATATCTGTAAAAGAATAAGTTCAATGAAATTGTCTCCAACAGGCTGGACCTGTATGTCTGAGTTCTTTATTAGTACTATTTAAATTATGCGCTTCAGCTACATTCGTCAAGCTTCGGAAATCCGAATGTATTTGAAAGATATCTATCCTCTGGAGACCCTGTATCCTCAGACGAGTACATCGTCGGTCCGAGACGTTACTGGAACATCTCAAAAAAATTTGTTTTTTGTTTACTGTACCAATGATGACACGATAAACAATCTTTGTAGATCATTAACGGAATATCTCAAATACGAATTCAGTTCTGAGCTAATTGACATAAACGGTTATAGCTCCGATCAGCACTTTTAGTTACGTATTAGGTTATTTCGAAATGTTCCTAAGTAGCCCTGTAATCAAGGATTTCACCAAGTACATTTCTAAATGTTCCAATAATTCTCCGAAACTACTGACTGATATATTTGGAAATATGCCACTTTATTTCTTGACTAATCGATTTTGGAATGGAACATTTCAAAATATGCCACTACAACTTTATAAAGCATTTCGTTTAAAGAATTCGTTATTGGAACATTTCTAAATATTCCAGTTGCGTATTTAATTTGCAATAAATTTTATCGGTCATTAATGGAACATTTCATAAAATAGCTAATATTTAGAAAACCAGTCATCAAAAATAAATTCATTATAAATTAATTTGGAAGTAATGAAGTTCACTATAAACATACAAAAATTCAATATCAAGTTAGTTCAAATTTCTTTTTTATCACGAATTTATGACTTTTAAAAATCTTTATTATCTCATAGCTCGAAAGTGCAAATTTTGAGATGTTCCAATAACGTCTCGGACCGACGACATAGACTTTTAAGAACCCGTCCTCTTTGTTTGCGGCGAATTTCCATTTTGGCGCGCAATTTTGGGTGAGGACATAGTCCCGATGTACTCGTATAAATCCATAGACGAAAACTCACCGGAAAAGTTGTCTTAGTCTCCATGCCACCCCTAATACTTATGTACAATATAAAAGCTCCGGACTCAAGAGGCTATATAGAGTTGTTATTACACATAATTAATTATTTCGCTTAAACTTAGATTAGGTCAGCCAATTTAAAAATAAAAGTGTAAAAACATTAAAAAGTGTAAAGCTGAATCGCATAATTTAAATACTTAGTAGTACCTTCTATACATGAATGACAAGACCTGCTCTTCAAGGTTCATGACATTAGGCATACTCATACATAATCGATACTCTCAACGGAGCATACATAAATATTTGCCGTAATAATTCATGATGCATAAAACCTATTTTTTTATGTTTAAAAAACTAATCCCCATTTAGAGTGGCCCTCGCATCACGCGAAAACGGATGCATCAATTTTGCTAATTCTTTTTTCGTTGTGTTTGTTATATAGTCAGGAGAAGATGAATATGAAGAAAAACCGGGAAAGAGAGTGTTCAAGTATTACGTAACGCAATTTGGGGTGAGGTCTCGTTAAACGTTACGATGCTTTACAAGGGCAAGTTACGTAATATTATTTTATTTAAAATAAAAATAAGTTTATTTATTTAGTAAATATAAATAAATATGAATTTTATTTAGTATTATTACCGCAAAGGCAATTGAAATTGTACCAAGGATAAAAAAATTGTGTGTGTACTTATGTACACGCGTTAGAAGTTATACTTCTTCGGCGTAATAAGATAAAAATCTTTTTAAAAATGTTATCTTTTGCCTTATTATACATTTATAGACAAAATGACACTAACCATAGAAAAAAGGTATTTAATACATTAAAAGTTTTATTATAGTGCATTATTTAGTTAAATAAAGTTTATTTAATATTTAAGGTACCTTTTTTTGAAAAACTAAAATGTTATCTATAGCTAACTTCATCATGTTAGGTTTTCGTGACGGTGTGCGCGCGCATCGTAAAAATTTACCCTCATCATTTTTTCCTAACGCGCCAAAAGAAGTATGACTTCAATTATAATTGATTTGAGATTACTTTTTGCGACTTTAGAGCAAAAATGATCACTTGAGTGTTACGTAACGTTTAGAGAGGGGGAGGGGGGTTACAGAAAAAGGTTACGGTGCGTTACAAGGGGAAGAGGGTCAAAATCTTTAAATACTGCGTTTCGTAATACTTGAGCGCTCCCAAAGTTAGATGAACAATACTTTATTTTTTCCATACAAACTGTAGCACCTCAGTTAAGCCCATACTCACTCAGCCAGAAGAGTCAATTACCGCGCTCCCCCGTTCCATGATTACTATGAACAATGGCGCTCTAAAGTAAACGTCTTAAGCGACAAATCACTATTTTTGACACTATAAAAGTAATTTGAAAAAAAGTATAACTGAAACACTTATCTTTTAGGTATAGTTTACGTTAAATCTGGTGTCATTATTTTCATATTTGAAGTAGACATTTGCGTTTTGCTTTCAAAAAAGGATCAACTTTTTGATTTTTTTCTGTCGAGCAAAGTAAAATGAATCGTTTTTTGGAAACATTAGTCTAGTAAAGCATATTCATGTTAATCTTGTATATTTTTGTCAGCAAGATCCATGATTGCTTTGTATGAAAAAAAAAACAGTAAACTGCTGACGTATTTTAGCGATATGGCCTCTTAATGTCAAGCGATGCGAAGTTCGCCGGGCGGGCAGTTATAAAATATGTATATGCATAGAGTTATACTATGATAATAATTGTGCTTGAAAAAGGTAGTTGTAGTAACTATCTTGTAGTAGTACCATTAGGCAGTCTTAATATGAGGAGGTAGTAGTAATAACACTAGTAGTAGTTTTAGCAGTGTTACAAGATTATCATAATCTGAATCAGAAAATCTTTATTAGCTTAGTAGGCATAACTTATACCAAGTTAATAGAGGTCCGATATTTCACTACACCTAACTCATTCATAATCTCACTATGCCTGAAGAAATGTTTTGATTGCAACAAAAGGTTGTACCCCTAACTCGAAGATTGAAATAACCTACCTTTTTAGGGCTTAATAACATTGAACCCGGGTGAGGGCGCAGACAGTTACTTTGGTTATGCTAGGCAGAGGCTGTCACTTATCATTTTAAAATATTTTTTTTTTCAATAACTTTCAACAAAAAATTTAAATGATGTTGCTAAGAACGATCACGTCAGCTTTCAAACAAAAAATCCGCATCCAAAACGGTCCATCCGTTCAAAAGTTATTACGCCATAGAAAGACACACACACGTCAAACTTATAAACTCAGATTTTTAAGAGGGGGGGTTGAAAATACACGTGAATCTCGAACCTAAAAGTTAAAGCAGAGCCGAGGAAATAGTTAAGCATTAATAGTTTTTTATCTCTCCGCTTACTGTTGAGGGAAGAAAACGAGACTTTGTATTTACATGATTGTATAGGAAAGCAAACCTTGTGATCTGTTTTCACCAGACATTCTGCGCTTGCTATCTCAAACTCTATTTTTTCTGTAATTGTTATCAATACCAAAACTCGTTTAATGTAACAAAAAATTTATAACAATTATTTATCCCGAATCAATAATATGACTTTTTGAATAAAAATAAAAAAAGACATCAAATCAAAATAGACATAAAAATACCATAGAAAAATACAATAGATACAGAATATATGTAAAACCAGACAGTTTTTTTTATAAAAATAGATTTTAAACCTTTTTTGAAGAACAAATATGTCAAACCTCATTTTTATTTCAAAATCAGAACATCATGTAGACTTCACATTGTACGAAAATTGTTTCAGTATTCATATTGTCAAAATATCTGGCTTCTATTTAATTAATCATTTGGTGCTAATTTTTAGTGAATCTGTTAATCATGACAAATACAACCAAACCGCCGAAGGAAAAGATAGGTAAGACGGCATAATTTGTATACTAACTCTATCCTGACATTTTATCCCGTGTTAATTCCCTTGTGGCTAGTGTACATGGTGTGTTAAATGGTGTTATACTGTATTATATACTAACATACAGGTTCATTAGCAATATAACCAATACCGTCTTTACCAGAAGGGCACAAGAGGCCAGTGCCCAGGGCCCCTATATTCAGAGGGCCCCGAAGGATCGACCATTTCACTCACATTACGATTTTCTCGTTGCCCTAATTCGGGAGCGTTCAATTTTGTAGCTTAAAAAGGATTTAAAAAATTGTCAATAATTATGAGCATAGAAAGTGAGATTCTTCATAAAATTGGGTTTGAAGATTTAATAGATTTTGAAAGAAACTGTTATTTGTACATAAAAAAAACAGTAGCATACCTAGTAACATTATCATTAATGACGTACTGTAATTACGAATAAATAATGAAATTGATTACCCAAAAAATCATAGCAAAAAAAATTGCATTGTTTTATTTACTTATATTCAAAAAGGCCCCAAATTTCTGTGTGCTCAAGGGCCCCAGCATTATCTAAGGCGGCCCTGAATATAATTAGCATATTTTGTGAAAAACTGTCAAAAATGAGACCTCTTGCAGATAATACAGCCAATGTTCTTGTTGTATGTCTTGTCTCTTTGAGAAATATTAAACATATAACGCCTTACCACAAAAAAATAGACGCCTGTTGAACTAAACACTATCTAGTATTGATATCGTACTAATGCTAAACGTGGATGACGCGGCAGCATGTTATTGCTAGCGAATCCTTTTTAGGCAGTGTTTAGTTAAACATGCGTTGACATTTTTGTAGTTAGCCGGTTTTGCTTGTGCGGTGCCGAGCATGAAGCTATAGACTACCTACTACTGAAGGTGACACTCTTACGAAAAACTGATGTCAGTTCCACGTATTGCCGACTCTCTCTAATGTATCTACCGGACTCTTTTTTTATGATGATGTAAAACAAACACAAACACCGATTTCCTGATGCTAAGAAATTCACGCCGCCTAGAGACATCAAAGGTGGTAATGGTGCGTTGCCAACCTGAGGTCGGGATGTTAGGCTTCGAGCAAAAGTAAGTTTACCGGCTAGCTTACCCTCCGAACCGGAACAATCATAGGCAAGTATTGGACGTTATGGCGGCAGGAATAGGTTAGGCGGTGGTACCAATCCGGCCGAGTCGCTGCGAAACTCTACCACCTAGTAGTATGTCATGGTGTAAGTGAAGGTAAGCCTATGCTTGCCTTTTACGAGCTGCCTGACAGGAAGGCACAGAAGCCCGGACCAACAATGGGGGAACATGGGTCCTCATTTTGAATTTGTCAATTGCCTCAAGAATTTCTGAAAGAAAGGCTGGTACATTAGAGTCATGCCGTCAAGTCCAACAACTGAACCGCTAGACCACCACAGAGAGGTTTATAAGTATGTATGGTAGATGATTCGAAGTTGAAGAAGAAAACTGTTATGTTTTGAAACGGTAATATTGGATCTTTTGTTAGGTTCTACCGGTCCACGGATCACGCCTCGGCCGACAGCGGCCAGTGCTGCTCGAGCTGCTCGCAATGCTACAAATCGGATCCTGGCAGCACCAAACTCCCCACGACAGTCACCTATACGATGTCCACCGTCACCGTCGGTTTCTAAGGTATTTGTTTAATTCTTGTTTACAACATTGATTACATTCACGCAGCTCTTTCAATCCTGTGGTATTCATTAAAAGGAATTTCGGGATTTAGAGATCCCACATCGATACATATCTGACAAAACTGTAGAAAAGTGAATTCTCTACATTGTAATCTTAAAAATATTACTAATGTGAAAGTTTGTACGTTTGTTTCTTTGTTACCCCTTTACGCAAAAACTGCTGAACCGATTGTCATGAAATTTGGCACAAACATAGAGGGCAATATCGATTAACACATAGGATAGTTTTTATTCCGAAAGTGTCTGTGAGACCATTAACCACGCGGTCAACGCTAGTTTAAGATATTAATAAAAGTGTAGGTGGCTAAAATGGGCAACAGAAAACATTTTAACATTTTTAGATTTTTTGTCTGTTGGTATCCCGAACGCCAAATCTACATCGATCGCAACTATAGAGCAAGATTCCAGGGCTCCCAGACCTTACTTATTTTCTGACGGACAAAACATATATAAGTTAATATTAGTGTGTACTTCTGATGTCTATGTATATAGATACCATAGACCTCATAACAATATGCGCATTTCTTTCTTGTAGCCGGAATATTAGGA
Source organism: Calephelis nemesis (assembly GCA_002245505.1). Classification (NCBI taxonomy): domain Eukaryota; kingdom Metazoa; phylum Arthropoda; class Insecta; order Lepidoptera; family Riodinidae; genus Calephelis; species Calephelis nemesis. The sequence goes on along the minus strand of NJDD01003404.1, from coordinate 137,846 downwards.
TTTATGTGAAAGTCTATCTTTATATATTATGAGAAAATTGTTTAAACATATATTTAATTTTAAAAACTGGTTTTCAGCGTCCTGCCATTAAATCATCGAGAAGTGACTTAAAAGTTAGTATTTTTTTTATTTTCTTGTAAACAGTTAAAACGTATGACCTCGTTGGTCAAGTGGCGAATACATCGACCAACCGCTAGGCTCGAGTCTGATTTCCGACGGGAACAAGAAATTATGTGATGAACATTTAAATGCATATCATAAATATTATTTATTCTGGTATCTATTTAAGTAATTCTATGTATTAGTATCGTTGACTAACACCCATAACACAAGCATATAATTTGCTTACTTTAGGGATTAAATCAATTTGTGTAACTTGTCCAGGGGTATTTATTTATTTATTATATTTCATTATAAAATCTGTGTACGTAGATTGCAAATACTTATATGAAAATATGTGTTGATTCAATATTATTTAAAAGTATTTTCACGCCCATACCCCTAAAGATCTAGGCAGAAGAACAACCAGGGTACCCACGACTAGCCGAAGACACTAAGTTCCACTTTAGTTCCACAATGCTATTACATTGCGGCAAGCTTATCGCCAACCGAGCACACCCGATGCCGGGCAACGGTGTTTTTATTAGAAAATTGAAAAAAAATCTAATTTTTACCGAAAATTTATATTCTCGTTGCGGTCAGCTACTCTACATTTACATACTATAGTAGGGGTTATTTGTTGAAACTAAAGTATACGGGTTTTCTCTAAGTTCATGGCTGTCAGAATAAAATTAAACTCTTGTCCGTTTGTGGGCTTATATTGGTCCATATTGGTCCAGAGACCAGAGTCCAGATCGTAAGCCATGAATCAGACGAATGCGATAATAAATCATTTCCATATTTAAAATATTAATATGTATTTTTCAGGTTAACAGAAATTGCGACCTAGAAGATATTTCCCAACATAATGTAAGTGTTTAGTTTGGTTTTTCTGTCTCTAATGTAGATATCTATTTATTTATTGCCTCCCAGACAGTAGGCAAATTAAACTACTCCAAAAAAGAGGAAGTTCTTGATTCGACTGTATGTTTTTTTGTACGTTTGTTAAGCAATTACTCGCTCAGTTACTAATCGAATTGTATCAGTCTTCTTTGAAAATATAGGCCAGGGTTCTAAGGTGGTCCCATAAAATTGTATTATAATCCCCTACTAGTAAAATTTTTGTTTAAGTTGTCAACTCAAACAAAAATTTAACCATTATTTAGTATAACTCAAAACTACTAGCGAGATCTTTATAAAAATTACGTGAAACCATCTTTGAATAAAAATAAATTATCAAATCGCGATGAGGTAAATAAAACATGGAAGTCTGTTTTTTGTATTTAAAAAGCTATCACGCAGTTCTTTCAGTAGATACTCTTAGATAGATACATTAAAGCTTATGGAGATTCATCCATGGAACGAGGGTTTTGGATACCACTACTGCAAGTACTCTTTTAAAATTGACAAAATTCTTATCCGCATCTGACAATAATCTACTAACCTCGTCAAATAGTTTAATAATATAGTATTAACATTAACCTAAATTTCTTTGACAATAAAGTTGCCGTGATTGACTCCTGACAATTGACAACGTTTTTTTACGTCGATCGTGTTTAAATCCGTCGGTGAAATCCGTCGTCGGTGATAACGATGCTTCATCTTTGCCCCTTACGTGTTACTTGGCAGGGAGGCATATTGCAGGGCAATGCAGGGCTTTCAAAAGTCGAAGATTGATTTTTGCCTACTTAATTCAATAGAACATTTCTATAGGAAACGTAGGAACAGTTTGTCACGGACTTCGGAATTCACAGGAAACTTATTGTAACATTCTCATTTCAGAGTTTCTACAAAAAAGGAAACAACGAATTTGATAACTCACCCGTTGTTTTACCTGATCAAGTTGAAGACAGAACTCAGTGCGGAGTAGTCAACGAGACGCTTGTGTTTGAAGAAATCGTAACTGGTAATCCGTTTCTGCTTTTTAAAGTATTTCGAAAAACAATATTCCTAAATTTAAAAGATAGTACAGTACTACTATTTAAATTATGCGCTTCGGCTTCAGACTTTTTTTTCTTTTTACACTTTATACTTTTATTTTTAAATTGGCTGACCTAATCTAAATTTAAGCGAAATGATTAATTATGTATTAACACCTCTATATATATATATCTTTAAAATACATTCGGATTTGACGAATAAAGACGAAGCGCATAATTTACATAGTACTACTATATATACTCATATTCGAAAAATTTTCATAAATTAAATCATTATTCTTAACTCGAAAATGTGAATTTATCTTACTAAAATTGTAAAAAAAAGAGAAAACGTACGTAGGTAGGGGTGTGTAATAGATTGTTATTAGCCGACTTTGATTTCCTTGCTTTTGTAGCTACGAAATTGGAAGACTATATGTTTTAGATTTGTAAGATTAAGGTAAGATTTACCTACAATATTAACCTATTCATTGCCTTAACTGATACTATGAACTTGTAGCGAATGCCTTGTGCTAAACGCGGTAACGATACTTGGACTCGATATCGCGTCCAGGGCACCTCCAATAAAGTTACTTGGACGCGAATTCGCGTTTTCGACACATTGAATTACATTCTATCGAAAATTAAAATTGCAATTTTCAAAATTTTCAAAAATCAAAATTCCAAATGGCTTCATACTTTTAAATTATATTCGTGTAGTGTGGATACAAAAATTTTAAAAATGATAAAAATCAGGGGTTGTAAACTATAAAATATTTTTCGTATTAATTTCATTTGATGAAATCAAATGAAATGAATGAATATTACTTTTTTGTAAACCAATTTGTTGCGGCTCCCATTTTCGAATACTTTTTGCCATGTTTGTGAACAAATTTGGGGGCTATTCGTTTACTACTAGCTAAGTGTTTACTAAGTATCTTTGAAAAAGTATTAAACAGATGCAAGTTAAATTTAATTGGTTAAATGTCTATTAAAACCTAGTTGTAACCGAAAAAAATTAAGACGCACTTTTTTCATACTCAGGTGATGGAATTTTCAAGTCTCAAAAGAAGTTTAAGGACAGTGCTACATGCGCAAAAAGGAGAACAAAAGATTTTGATCTGTTTGGGCCAACATATCTTTTCACAACCATGATCCTTTTTTACTATTTTAATTACAGTGACATCGCCAAACTTATTGAGTATTTTTATACAAAAATCAAAATAAATCGAACAGTTTGTCGCTTCTGTTTTATTTTATCGTACCAGACGCGATTGTGCGTCCAAGGCATGGTGCGTGAAATCAATGATTTAAATAGTTTTAAAATTTCATGTTATGTCAAGGGGAGCCGCTTTGAGACTGTTAACTTTGAATTTAGATATATGTAGAGCATCAATTTCAGATTATTTACTCTTGAAACGAGTAGAAACAAGATAAGTCACATAAGAACGCGAATGCGCGTCCATGTCACCTAAAAAAAGTTTACTAGGACGCTAATTGGCGTCAAAGGCACTGAATGGGTTAATATTAGGTATATAACAGTAGTTGGTTAGATGGGATTAAACATAATGACATTCTAAAATAATTATTTTAAGTAAAAAAAAATAAAGAATAGTTGGTTCCTAATTTTTTCAAACGTGTCTAAATAATCGATTCGTATTAATTTTAAAATATTTACACCATTATGTTGTAGAATATGATGGTATAAACAATTGTTTCGTTAGAAATTCTAACACACATATAGCAAAGAAATTATTTTATTTCATAATTTAACCTTAACAAGGGACTTCCAATTTCAAATCAAAGTAGGTTATTAACCACCACCCACTCCATATCTAACCATTTAATACCTAAATTTCATTTATCTAATCTATTAAAAATGAAATTACCAATTTTTTTTCTAGACAATATTACTATTATTACGGAAAGCCAGTCGTCTTATGATAATGAATTATCAACAAAAGGTAATTTTAAAAGATCTATATATTTTATGTTTATATTATTTTAAGGATTAATAGGTTACTAGCGGCCGGTACGTCCTTCGCTACGTATATGACCGCATGAACACAACAAAACAAAGAAGAAAAAAAAACAACTGAAAAAAAATTTCAATATGACAGCACAATCCCCATCTGAAAAAAATTTCAATTTGACTGAAAAATACCCATTAATAAATGGTCCGCCATTTTTAGAATTTATTTGTTACAAAAATGTGATGAATGTGATAAAAACCGCTCGACCGATTTTATGCAAACTTCACATATACCTCCTACTAAATAGCCCGAACATAGCCTAAATATTTAGATTGGATAGGTAGGTCCCTTCTTGAATTAATAAAATTATAACGAAAAGTGGCATTGTTTTTTATACATATATAGATATAACAACTGTTACTTTCAGATTTTTCAGAAAATGAAGAAATCCGGAAATCTCCATTACCAAATTCAGATAAACTTCAAACTCCTGTTACGAGTAGACCACAAACACCAAAATCCCAGAGTTTGTCAAGACCCCAGACTCCGAAGATGCCAAGCCGACCGACCACACCGGCGCAATTATCTCAAGGCACAACAAGTAGACCCAATACGCCCCAACGACAGTCAACCCCTAAACGACCTCAGACTCCATCTCGCCCAGCACCTGAACCTTCATCTCGCCCTACGACACCGAAACATTCCCAGAATTATCCACCAGCGCCTATGTTGAAGGATTATGAAGATTTAAAGAAAATATATGTAACGAAACAACAACAGTTTCATCGAATGAAAAAAGAACTAGATTTAAAACAGGTACATACATATGTCTTCACGCTAAGTCCTTTACGGGGTTGGCAGAGAGAATCAAGTGTCAAATCAAGTGTGAATGTCTTACCAACAGGAAATCCGTCTGCTTGTTTGCCTTCCAAGACCATGAAAAAAAGACTCTTGACAACACCCTCGGACAAAGCCTGATTTGATCTTACTTGATCGCAGAATGTCAACCGAGGTCCCCGAGTACCCTACCTACCTACATTCACCCACATTCGCACAGTATATCTGTTTTTTATGATATTGGAAGCCAAACAAGCCGACGGATTTTCTAATGGTAAGATTTTTTGCCGCCTAGACGCCAAAGGTGGTAATAGTGCGTTGCCACACTAAGGCCAGGATGTTAGGCCTCGAGCAAAAGTAAGTTTACAGACTACCTTGTCCTCAGAACCGGAACACGTCAACGGCAAGCACTGACGTCATGGTAGCAGTAATAGGTAAGGCTGGAGTACTATTCCGGGTGAGTCGCTGCAAAACTCTCCCACCTAGTCAGATGACACGGTGTTAGTGTCGGTTAGTCTATGCTCGCCTTTTACGAGCTGCCTGACAGGAAAACAGATGGTCTGTTATTCAAAGGAGCCCGCACCAACACGGGGAACATCTATTGTCAGTTTATTGAAAACATTTAGTGTTATTCGAATGGAATTTGTTTTTTTAATTTAAAGTTTAAGTTTTTTTGGAAAGTAATTTTGAATGGTATTAATTATCTTCGCCAGTCCGCTTCACAACTTTATACGAACGCAAAGTGTCGTGTTGCAATATTCTTATATCTTGAACTTGTCGCCACTGTGGTCTAGCGGTTCATTTGTTGGACTTCACTGCATGAGGTCCCGGACTTTCTAATAACAAACAAAAACGTTGCTCGGGATGGGATATGTGCCTGGTTGGCGATAGGCTTGCCACCTATCACATTGTGGAACTAAGTGTTTTCGGCTAGTCGTGGGTGCCCTGGTTGTGCCTCTGCCTATCTCTTCAGGGATATGGGTGTGAAGATACTTTTTAAATTTTTGTTATCAAAATTTCTTAGCAAGCGATATTGGAAGTGTTTAATGGACTACGAAGCATTCGGGAACGAATGGTTAGTGAAGGAGTAGCCGCTGGAGGTGAAGGTCCACAGGAGCTGGTTGTGTTCAACATTGCTGATTGGGCTGCTGAAGAGGTCGCACAGCTTTGCCGTGATGCTTTAGAATCCTCTATGACTGATGGTGTTGCAGACTTTTTCAACACAGTGGGTCCTATTGGTACGTTAGTTATCTAGGTGTCATTTATTACTTAATTTGTTTTTACTCTCTATCTCTCTCTGTTCAGTTTAGGAAGCTTTTATGGAACTCATTTCAGTATCTGTTGCATCATAAGTAATAAACCTTGTATTTTGCTGCCACATACATACATAGATATATTCACGCCAAGTCCCTTACGGGGTAGGCAGAAAGTATCGAGTACCAGACCTCACAATCCTGACAAACGAGCTAGCTTCTTTAACATTCATTACCCTTTTCATACAAACACGCCGTACACTCCATTCAATAACGTTTGGATAAGCACAGAATTATACAAAAGCCAGTCTAGCTTTTTGACTGAAAACCTCGCTTTGAAAAATCTTACCTAACGCTCCATTCACACTATTCCCCGCACACACTCTCCTCTCTACATCCGCGGTGTACCTTCCATCCCTGTTAAAAGCACAACCAAGATATACAATTTCGTTCACTTGCTCCAACACTACATCATCAACCAAAATTCTTATTTTTCCATACACTTTTGATGCTAAACTGATCAAACTAATGGCCCAGTAACTTGTACAGTCCATGCGTGAACTCTTGCCTTTATACAAGGGCACGATGACCGCACGTCGCCAGTCTTCGGGTACATCCTTTCTGGCTACGTCTCTTTTAAAAACCATAATTTTGGTTTTCTTCGCATATTTTGCTACTGTATTGGGATAATATCATCATACTCTTATTTTTCACTCATAAATTGTTCTAACTTTGATGTTGGTTAAGGGATATGAAAATGTAATACTGCTAAACGTAATTGTTTTCTTTCTTTTAATATTTTAGATGAATGTGCCCTATCCGAGGTAGAATTGAGAACCCAGAATGTTCCAACATATTTCGCAAACTTATGTCTACAGGCGTTTACAGCGCGACAAGAACTCATTGATTGGATTAAGGACCTTGCGGACAAAAACGTTAGTGTTATTTGTTAATCTTTTTGTTTTTTTTATGTTATAGGGAGGCAACAAGCAGACGGATTTCCTGATGGTAAGAAATGCCGTCGCCTATAGACACCAAATGAGGTAATGGTGCGTTGTCAACCTGAGGCTACGATGGTCAGCCTCCTGCGTAAGTAAGTAAACTGGCTACCCTACTCTCCAACCGAAACACAACAATGACGAGCATTGCCATTTTGCGGAAGGAATAGGTTAGGCGGTAATAGGTTATAAACATCTTATTGACTGTTATTACTATTATAATGAAATTTCTTAGCAAATCCGTCACTAACACCGTGACATCTGACTAGGTAGAGTTTCGCTTCAACTCGTCTGGATTGGTACCACCGGGCACCGCTTTACCTTTTCCTGCCGCCGTAACGTCAGTGCTTGCCATTGACGTGTTCCGTTTCGGAGGATAAGGTAGCCGTTAAGCTTACTTTTGTTCGAAGCCTAACATCCCGATATCAGGTTGGCAACGCACCATTACATTATTTGGTGTCTGTAGGCGGCGTGAATTTCTTACCATTAGGAAATCCGTCTGCTTGTTTGCTTTCCAATATCATAAAAACAAATTACTAAACCACTGCTTAACATGGCTTTTCCCAAACTTCATTAGCCCGTAACAAATTGGTTGGATTGTTATATTGCTGTTACATATTTTTCGTTATTTTTTTCGTCTCGATGATGGCAAGGATGAAACTAATAGGACCTGGAAAGAATACCAAAATCTAAAATCAACATCACAGCTGCCGTTTATTGCAAATGTCATAAGAAATCGTGCGTGCGTAAAAATGCGTGCGTGGTGTTAGGTGTGTTTGGATATTGTGCAAGTCAATATAACACTGACATTATGGTGACGGGAATAGGTATGGTGGTGAATCGCTATTCGAGGAAGTTGCTGCATATTACTCTAACATCAGTGATTTGTTAGTAATGGCCAGTGTAATTCTCTTCTCTCTCTAGCTGTTTGCATGGCAGGGAGGCAGATAGTATAATCTACATAGGGGTCCTGGATCAACACGGGGAAGTTTTTTTATGAAATAGGTGTGAATACATAAGTTTTTTTCTTGAAGGTCCTCAAATCGTAATGTTTCGGAAACACTGCTGCCGGAAAAAGTGTGTCATTTAAAACTAGAGTTGGTTTCTATTGTACTTATTTGTATTCCACAACAGGAAGTGTCCAGTACGGACGTGTTGGAGCGCATATCACGATATAACTCCCATGGTCTCGAACTGTGCGAAACCCTTCGTGAAGTTAAGTCTCGAGCTGATACCGTAGTGGACACTATCACATCTTTGACCAAGTATGCTCTTTACTATTTTTTAATTAAGTCGCCCGTTGACTGCATGAGGTCCCGGGTCGGGCAACAAAAACAAGATTTGGTTTTTCCAATTTTCTAAAAAAAATGTTTCTAGGGATTGAATATGTGCCCGGTTGGCGAAAGGCTTGCAACCTATCACATTGTGGGACGTAGTGTCTTCAGCTAGTCGTGGGCGCCTTTTCGGGAATATGGACGTGAAGATACTTTAATTGATTTTATAAAAGCTTAGTTTTCAGTATTCTAAAAGGATAACCCCAAAAAGCGTGTTGGAAATTTTTTTAAATTACTCCCCAATTCTACGATTTTGTTTCCAAATCCTTGCCTTTTGCTCTTCAGCTCAATATTGCCTGGGGTTGGTTTACTGTCCGGTTGTAGATTGGTTTACCACCTTTATTGGTAACACACATCATACTGTTACAGTGTGGGACTTCAGTTAGTCGTGGGTGCACTGGTTGTACCTACTATCTGACATAACTCTAGTGGTCCAGTCTCTACAGAGAGCTCACCGAAATTGGAGGATAAAGCCTATAAGGCCCCGTTGACTTTATTATAATGGCGATATTTGTTAATTAGATATTATCATAATATTATTATAATTTTAATTAGGCGTGTATGTCAAGAAAGATCAACGCTGATAGGAGTTGGAGAATCTTTGGTTCGGGAGGTAGCTCGATTGAAGCAAGAATTGGAATCCCAAGCTCAAATTCTTCGAGAAGTCCGTGAAAATCGCACAGACATTGAATTAAAGAAAATGCTTGAGGTGATTAATCATATTTTTTCATCCTTATCAACAGTTGTCGTAGCTATATACTTACAGGCTTATTCATAAACGTTGCTTAACTTTTAATCACCAATTTAAGCAATGCTTAAAAAAATTCTTATTCATAAACGCTATTTAGAGTTAATCATTTGTTTAAATATACTCTTAAATAGCTGTCACTTTAAGCAACCTCGGACCCTTGTTTAAAATTTTAATCAACAAAATGGCTGACTAAATTTCAAACAGCTAATTTTATGTGCATTGACAAAATGCAACGACTAGCCATTTAATGGCTTATTTGTGTATTCTTATGATTTTTTTTATAATTTATTCATTGAAATATTTGATTTCGTTGAAGGGTGGACAAAATTGGACGGGATATGTTAGATTTTGGCACAATATAGGACTGTAATAACATGTTTTATTATGGAGATGGCCAATGACTCCTACGAAGAAACGAATAGTTTTCCAGAGCATTTTGTTATGATATTGGAAGCATAAAAGTAGACAGATTTTCTGATTGTGAGAATTTCACGCCGTCTAGAGACACCAAAGGTGTCAATGGTGAGATTCCAACCTGAGGCTGGGATGTCAAGCCCCGAGCAAAAGTAAGTTTATCGGCTACTTTACTCTACGAACCGGAACAATTCAACAGCAAGCGCTGACGTTATGGCGGCAGGAATGTGTAAGGCGGTGGTACCGATCCTGGTGAGTCGCTGCGAAAATTTACCTCCTAGTAAGTTGTCACGGTGCTAGTGACGGTAAGCCTATGCTCGATTTTTACGCGCTGTTTAACTCCTGTTAGATGGTAGATGGTCTATTCTACTTTCTACAAAGGAACTCGAGCCAACACGGGGAAAATATTACAGAAATGACATCATTTTTATATTTAGCTTAGTAACATAATGTAGAATGCATTAAAAACATTATTTTTGAAATGCAGTGTATCAATTTAAACGTTTTGTGTCTATGTTGCATCAACTTTATTTACTCTAATAAATTTTATTTTATTGTAGTACAATATGTACGAGTATTTTATTGTAGAAATATAAATACTCTTTAGCAAGAGGTTATAGATGTCCGACACCGTATTCAGAAACAACGATGTTGATAACGGATGACAATTGTTTACCAAAACCTACCAAGTTAAGCAGTATTTAACTAAGCAATGTCAAAATGAACTTTATGAATAACAAATTTTTAAGCAATGCTTAAGGCTTAATCAAATGATTAGTTAAGCAATGCTTAGAAGGTTACTTAACTATTTTTTATGAATAAGGCAGTTAATCTCCATTTTCCTTGAACATCGCATCAAGAGTGAACGGGTGGAACAGTTTGCGCTAGTTCTTTTTTCAATGTTTGTATTACTAATTGTTGCCTGCGGCTTCGCCCGCGTTTTCACAGGAACCTGTTGTGCAATCGGAATTAAAAGTAGCCTACATGTTAAACCAGGTCACAATCTATCTGTGCTCCAAATTTCAGACAAATCCCTACAGCCGTTAGAGCGTGAAAGAGTAACAAATATCCCTACATATATAATCACAAACTTTTGCATTTATAATATTAAAAAAATAATGGGATTGTAAGAAAAAGGTTCTTATGAACAGAAAAACATTATTAATACACCGCTTTTTTCATTTTAAAACTAGCTTACCGACAGACTTGGTCGTGTCATTAGTTATGACGTATTGAAGTATTGTATCTTCACGCCCATATCCCCGAAGAGGTAGGCAGAGGCACAACCAGGGCACCCACGACTAGCCGAAGACACTAAGTCCCACAATGTGATAGGTGGCAAGCCTATCGCCAACCGGGCACATTTCCAATCCCGACCAACATTTTTTTTTAATTAGAAAATTGGAAAAATCCAATTTTCTTTTTGTTGGCCGTCCCGGGATTCGAACCCGGGACCTCATGCAATCAAGTCCAACACCCGGACCGCTAGACCACAGAGGCGATTATAAAATTACAGAAGTATTGTAATCTTAAATTTTCAAATTTTTTTCTGTCATGAACCTTATCCTAATTATATTTGACAAAACAATAAAATAATTAGAGAAATAATTTCATCCGATCTCGTGTAATCCGATGAATATAGAAAATACCGATTAAGTTTCACATACAAGATTTACTCGTATATATTAATACGTGATGCCAAAACTTTGGATCCCTTCTTACGAAAGTTGCGCGGACTTTGGCCACTTGTGTAGAAGAAGTGCAGAACGCTAATATTTTCCAATAATAATGCTTATAAATTTCATTAAACCTATAAATTAAATATAACCCAGACTGACATGCATTTGACACACACAAACAAATATATTGGCGACCACTAGTTTACTTAAAAGTCTCAAAAATTTGTAATACTTTCAGGAAACTCGTCGGGAATTAGAAGAAGAACGGGCGGCTAAGGCTGCCATCAAAGATAAACTGTCAACAGCAGAGAGCCAGCTTAGACAAACCCGAACTCGTATTAGTAAAATGGATAAACAGCTGAGAGAAGCCGAGGCTAGCATTACTAGTCTTACTGGTACTGTCAAAACGTTGGAAGAACAGGTCAGATATCAAATATGCACTTGTTTATTCAAGATAAACATGAAGACTTGTTACGCGAATACTGGATTTTGGAGGGTCTTTTTTGAGAAAGTAACTAGTAGCAAATATGTAAATAGGATAAGGTGCTGTTACGAATAACGCGGCCCTCCTGATGATTAAACATGACCGCAGCTAAAGACAACACAGATCTTGTAGGCGCACCGTTTTCCTGTGACCAGGGACCTGATAACGTATCTTTCTAGTGATGATCACTAGGTAAAGAGTGCATCAAATAGCTGTCAAATGACGTGTTCTGTGTTTGCTATCTCTATTGTATTTCTGGTGGTCACAGGAGATAGCAAATCTAAAACACGTCATTTTACAGCTATTTGATGTACACTTTACCCAGTGATCACCGTTAAAAAGGTACGTAATCGACACCCAGGGTGTCCAATTGTACAAGTCTAGCGGCTTTCCTACACTGTGGACCGAAATAGGACATTGTCATTATGGTGGCAGGAATAGCTAAGGCGATGGATTGCCTGAAAAGTTGCTGCGAAGACCTAGTTCAGCAGTAAAAATTATAAAATTACAAGATTTTAATTCTTTTGATAAACAAACAAACGTTAACCTTAATGGGATATAAACTCTTTCCAACTTAAGCTCGTTTAACTAAACACTGTCTAAAATTGACCTTCATCCAATAACATTTTTCAACCAAATGATGTGGCAGACGTTGAGGATCCAATTTTATGCAGTGTTTAATAGAACATGTGTTTAACGAGTTTGTGCTTTTTTTGAAGGGAGACAGTCTAAGTTTCTTTCATAATAAGTCAAATCAGTTTTCTCAGGGGTGTTAGGTGAAACTTATACATGCAAGTATCCTAGAAAATCAAAGGACATAATAATTTAAATCGAAACTGAGACAAGCCTTAAATTATTATTATTATTTAGATTATTCTGTTTCAGAATCGTCAACGAGAAGTGCAACTGGAAGCTAGAGCAAGAAAATTAAAGGAATCTCTAAAAACTGGAGAGTTAGCCAGCAGCCAAATAGCACAGCAGCGGGACGCTCTTCAGAAAGAGTGAGTTTAGCCTACTTTTTTTATGATAATGGAAGGCAAACAAGCAGACGGATTTCCTGATGGTAAGAAATTCACGCCGCCTAGCGACACCAAAGGTGGTAATGGTGCGTTGCCAACCTGAGGCCGGGATGTTAGGCCTAGTGCAAAAGTATGTTTACCGACTACCGGTAAACGTCAACGGCAGGCATTGGACGTTATGGTGACAGGAATACATAAGGCGGTGGTACCAATCCGGTCGAGCCGCTGCAAGACTCTCCACCTACTAGGATGTCACGGTGCTAGTGAAGGTAAGCCTATGCTCGCCTTTTTCGAGCTGCCTGGCAGAAAGGCAGATGGTCTATTCTGCAAAGGTGTCCGGACCAACACGGGGAAAATAAAACTTAACTACTTAATAACTTACCTATTAATAAAACTTGAAATACTTATTCAAAACCTGTTCATTACCTGCAACTTTATTTTATATGTGCCACATAGTATTACTAATATTCATTATTTTATATTTTAAACTTGCAGAGTTTCTGATCTTAAAGAACAAATTCAGTCATTAACAAATAAATACAAATCTGAAAACCATGAACTAAGCAACCAAGTAAATACATTAAAAATAGCACTAGACGAGGAACATAAAAATGTTCAAAGGGAAAGAACCGCCAAAGAAGAACTGGAAGCATTATTGAGTGCTCGTCAAAAGAATATAGAAGAGCTAGATGCAAAAATTAAGGAATTAGAAAATAATAGACCAAATCCAGGTAATAAACCTATTTTTGGATTTATTATGAATATGCAGTGTCTTATAAGTAGTTTAGGTATCAAATACATAAGATAAGAAGGAGGGATGTGCAATAGGTTTTTAAATATAAATGTCAAAGCCTGAACTAATTTTTAAAATGCTCGGTATCAGATAATTAAATGTATTTTTGATTTTAGATTTGCCAACAGAAAGGGAAATGGACTTATGGGCTGAATTACATGCCACAAAAGATGTACTCCGCAATACTGAAGAAGAGGTGGCATTATGTAAAAGAGAGAAAATTCGGTTCTTAGAAACTTTTACTAAAATTGCGGTAAAAATATTCTTATCAATCATGTCGTTCTTGTTATATCATTATAATTAGTTATAAATAATTTATTTTTTTACAGTCTTACATACCAGATAGATTTTATACACCAAAATGATCCTTCACCGAGCTTCATCTTAATTTTTATTCATAAAACGTAATTATTTTAGGAGTCGGAAAATAAAATGGGAATGCAACAAAAATTAGCAGCTGAACTTCTAAACAAAGAAGAAACAATAAGCAAAATGCAAAATCAAATACGAGATCTGACAAAAAATATAAAACTCAAGTAAGTGACGATTAAACACTTAAATTTCTTTATTATCGAACTAGCTGTTTGCCTGCGACTTAGAGTAGAATAGTTACAATCATCATTTAAACTTTTCTTCCCTATTAGTCGTTTGAGTGTGATTTTTTAAAATAAGAAGCCCATATTTGAACTTGGAGCTTTAACTACATGCATATCAAATTTTATCAAGAGCTTTAGAATTCAAGTACTATTAGTATAATCTAGTAATTTTGGATTAGATTATTTTGTTAGTGCAATAAGTCTGGCTACGACTGGATGGTATTTGTACCACGACTCGTCCAGCTACAGCGTTAGCTTTTCCTTGGGCTATAACATTAGTCATTGTAGTATTTCGGTTTAAAGGATAGGGTAGCTTAGCTTTCTTACCATCAGAAAAACCACATCACTCGAGACGACCTAAGAATTATAATACTTATTCCGTTTTCTTTTTTTCACTGTAAATCTGAAGGAGGTAATGGCAGAAAAGAAAACTCACATACCTGCATATACGAAGCATTACTTTTGCTTAAGGCATAACATCCCGGCCTTAGATTGACAACGCACCGTTACCACCTTTGGTGTCTCTAGGCGCTGTGAATTTCTTGCTATCAGAAAACTCGACTTCTTGTTTGCCTTCCAATATTATAAAAAAAGCTTATACACCATTTTTTGGCAGTATTGTATTAAAACTAAATGTTGTACAACTTCCAGTGAACAAAAGGTGTCACAGTACGAGCAATATGTACGAGACTTACATGCGCATAAGCGAGCCGTAGCAAACTGCCAGGAGGCTCCGAACGGCATCAGCTACCAAGACTTGCAGCAAGAGGTGAAACCTTTATGTTCACTATCCCAACAAGGCCGGAATGGGTATCATGAACATTGAAACATAGATGCCTATACTTCCTGGTCAAGGTCAAACTTTTATTTTTGTTTTCATCAAATGTCTGCCCCCATCGGGAATCGAACTCTAGCCTCCCGGTTGGTCAGTGGCATTAGGCGTGTTAGCTAAGTTAAAAAAAATTGATAGCAAAAAATAATTTAAAAGTAGTTATCGATTTTTAAACAAGCTATTTAAATTAAATATTAAAACTGTAATCGATGATTATTATAATATGTATATTATCAAAATTGTAATTTTTCCACGTTTGATTGTCAGATCATGGATTTGAAAATGAATTTGTTGGATGCTGTTCATCGTAATGAAGAGTTATCGGAGTTGCTCGCACAGAAAGAACAGCAACTTGAGCAGCAGGATAAAACTTCTCGTGCCCAGGCAAGGGTCATCAAGGTTACTTTGTATTTATTGATCATTTATAAACAAAAAATGTTAAAAAAAAGTATCTTCACGCCCATATCCCCGAAGACGTAGGCAGAGGCACCACCAGGGCACCCACGACTAGCCGAAGATACTAAGTCCCATAACAAAAAATGTTAGGTACGTATGACGACCCCACCCCGCGGTAGGAGCAATAGTCTTGTAATTTAGTTGGGTTCCAGAACTGCAATCACTAAGACTAAGTGGCGGAATCCTGCAGATTTTTTGTGTGACACAGTGGCCTATAGACACCATATATGTTACAACTACGTCTTTGTCCTGACGTCGGAATCTAAATCTACCGCCTATCTTACCTTTCGGAACGGAACATCACAGAGTTCTTATGGTGGCAAGATTAGATTAGGCGTACTCTAATATCAGTGGTCTGTTTGTAATTAGCTGTTATATTTTAACCTGTCCTTGCCTCCGACGAGCTGACTGGCAGAGATGTAGATGGTCTAATATACTCGGCGGACATGGACCAATAGGGAATTAGCCGAATTGATGCCTCCAACTCAACTGTTCCTGCCACCATAACGTCTGCTTCTTAAATTTCAGTTTGCATAATAAGCCAGCATGTAAACGTAATTAGCAAGAAACTTGATAGTAATGAAAGACTTGATAGCAGTTAGTAGGTAGCAGTTAACCTTTTCAACGCTACAGCAAATACAAAATCTGTAATTTTGAGGCCAAGCTCCTCCTTACTCCTCCTCCTTTTTGGAGGAGGTAGTTAGGTATTTGTTAGGTAGTTAGCGGTCAACCTAATGGACCGATATGAGTCGATCGCCTTGAAAAGGTTAATAATCGAAAAGACGATTGGTAGTCGCAAAACACGATTGGGTCTGAGAAAGAAAAAATGAATATCAAAATGTAAGTCGAGACCACATCTCATTGTGTTCTCTACAAACTTTCGCTTGAATTCGCTGCTTTGTGACCGAATATCATTCTGGATTTGTAAAGATTTGAATTTTCAAAGACAGCTAAAAGTATCAATAACTGAATGTAGAATTTCAAATTTACTTTAATTTAGAAATACCCGTTATTTGATAGTAGTGAGATTTTTAATTTTATAAAGATCGTACATTTTAAAATAAGTCGTAAATAAAATGCAGGTTCGTGAGGAATTGATCAATATGCTAAAGAATAAGGAGACTGAGCAAAGCCAAGAGCTCACGGCTTTGCAGCAAGATCTAGAACGACGAATGAAAATTGTGGACGAAGTGAGATTTTTTATTTTTGTTTTTTTCTAAGGAATCATACCATTTTTCCAAAATACGTGCATAATGAGAATTGCGAATACCTTAGATATGAATAGCGAGTTCTATACTCGTTGTTGTTGAGACAATATTTTTTATTAATAGCAAGTCGAGAATTGGATCAAAAAATATTATTAAAATTACTGTAGGTACGTTAAAAAGAAAGACGTAATCATGTGCGCTTATTTAGTAACAAAAGATGCTTTATTTAAAAGTGAAAAGGCAGAAAAAATATCAAAATGTAGCTACATATAATAAACAATATAATAAATAATAAAAAGCAACAAGTACTGTGCCATGCTTATTATTTTAATGATGGCCGTATTTTATTTAACTTGTGATATTAATGGGAGATCATTCTCAGGCTCTTATTCTACAAAGACGCTACAATAGTACTCAAAGTTTATGGTATAAATCAGGTATTGCATTATAGAACGCTATAAACCTAGTCTGGATAGTGAATTCCCCTCGTAAGACTGCGACTGGTATCGATACAAAAGGAAAACTTTTACATCGATATAGTTACTCTGGTATGGCAAAGGAAATTGGTGATGTGGATAGTGTCCATGATTAATGCAATTAATGATCGATAACTAGCCGATACGGCGAACTTCGTCCACTTCGCACCCGATACTTTTTGCCCTGAAGGAGGACTTGGCGTTAATATAATATCAAATAAGTATTGTATGAATATGTAAGATGTAACTCAATATGTTTCTTCATAATCGGGTTTTTAAGGTTATTAATTAGTCACTTCATACTTCATGACTGTAATTTCTTAACTACAAAACTTATAAAAAATAATAATATCATACCGAATCAGACTATAACTCGTCAATGATTAAAGCATGATTTAGACCAGGGGTGGGCAAATTACGGCTCGCGGGCCGGATCCGGCCCTTGAGGAGTTTTAATCCGGCCCGCCGAGGGTTTTTTTTTCAGAAAAAATAGGAACCTCCTTAAAAAAATTAATGGCCGAAATGTTAAAAGGCTATTGAAATTTGAACAATTAAGATACTGAATCGATAATTCAAACATATTTCATACGTTAAGACTTCATAAATAGATTTTATTTTAAGAAGGGATTGTAAAATAAAAAAATGCCTTATGTTATCTCTATACAACGTTTTATAATCGTAATTTTTACTGCTATTTTTAGGTGTCTTAATAAACCGGCCCGCCCCAAGATTAATTATAATTTACTGGCCAGCGGTCAAAAGAATTTGCCCACCCCTGATTTAGACTGACCTTAAACCCTTTCTCACGGCACCTCCTAAAGTAGGCGGGATTAAGTGTACTACATCCTTCCTTGGAATATAAAGTACTAACCTTGAAACTTTTATTACACCGTCTCAATTTTTTTGCGTGTCACATGTCGCGTGACAGTGACTTCAGAGCAGCCGAGGCCAATTTGGCGTCTTTAGTTTATAGTTATAAATCAAGTTTAACTCTTTCCGTGGTTTCATTCTTTTTTTTATTTAAATATCTTCAATGTACGGAAATGTAATTATGTGTTTATAAATAGGTAAGTCTACGTACTTATACCTATAAGTCTGCGTTTAGATGCCTAGATATTGTACAAAAAATATGATTTGCAGGTAAACAAACAAATAGCGGCCAAGGCGGATGAAATTCAAGAATTGTTTACAACGTTAGAAAACAAACAACAACAAATCCATCGACTTGAGAAAATAGTTTTAGCTCTGGAAGAACAACAGCGACGCGCCCAAGCTCAACGTACGCGGCATGAAGAAAAAATTGCAGCACTCGAGCACGAATTGGCCGCCGGTATTAATAGAAAAGAAAGGTAAATCAATACACTAGGTACTTTGAATCACGCATACCCAGACTTGGTTCAGAGGGTTCATTGATATCCGCCACGTAGATTTATTCTACATTTCAACAAATTGAAAAAAATTAGGGGAGGGAACAGAGGAAGTCAGTGTTTTGTTTTTGTATTAAAAAAATTAGTTAAGAATTTTACAAAATACACATATAATATACTAGCTGTTACCCGCGACTTCGCCCACGATAAATTGTGATGTAAGCTATCCTATCTTTTATGTTAGGTTAAACTGCACACGGTGTGTAGATTTTATTGAAATTTAGTCGCTATCGCTTTAGTAGTTTGGGAGTTTATTGGCAACATACATCGTGACATAAGATTTTTATATATATAAGATGATATCCGGCTAAGTTTCAGCTCTGAAGTAATAGCTTGGGAATAAAGTTGCTGTGACACACAAACAAACAGACAGACAGACGGACGTGTCGGATCTTTATGCGTTTCGTTTTTAACCATTCGACAACATTTTCCACATCACGGGATGTGTATGAGGGCAAGGAACATAACTATAACAAATATATCAATATTTACGCAACAAGATATGTTCAGCTATGAATAAACGTGATTTTAAAAAAAGTGGTAAATGTTTCGAAACGAAAATCTCAATTAGTTTAAATAATATGTTCTGAATTTTTGATTCATTCAAATAAAAGCCAACTATTCTAAGAATCGAGTTTTATCTATTGTCAATTCATTTATTTTTTCTTTCACAGAAAATTTCTTTTCTTCTAATTGCTGATAAAATCCAAAAAGAAAATTGTGCAAGTGGAGTGTTGGTTTGAATATCGTTTTTGTATACTGGTTCAACTTAAATAAAATCTACATTCAAATAGAAACTTTTTATTTTACTTTACATAGTGAAAACAAGTCGTATTACCTTTTTGTAATTGGAAGGCAACGAGCAAATTTTATCTTAGTTTTATCAAATTTTATCCGAAATTCCTAAGGGTTATTCTCCAGTGATATTACTACTATGACTATAAAACAATAGTTAGCAATACGGCCGGTTAGCAAGTTAGGTATATGCATTTACAATTTGTATAGGGGGGCAGACAAAGAAATTCCTATATTTTTTAACAATTGTAACAAATGTTGAAAGACCGGCAGAGTACCTGAAGACTGGCGACGTGCGCTCGTAGTGCCCTTGTATAAAGGTAAGGGTTCACGCATAGGCTGTACACGTTACAGGGCCGAAAGGGCGAAGAGGAAGAGCGAGAAAAATTGAAAGAAATAAATATTTTAACCTTCAGTTTAATTTAATACATTTATGAGAATTTAATGTATGTTAAAAAATCTATGTATACAAAAAAATGTGATGTTCACGATGTAGAAGGATAAAAATAATCTAGCCGTATACAAAACTCGTCTCCATAAAATTAGTGAATCCTTTTTCGGTCAATGTATACGTTTCTACAATAAGCTGCCCGTACCTTTAAAAATAGGCTATTATACGGGCTCAGAGTATTTTGAAGATGAACATGCTTGAAGTTTCAATCTCCCATGGCAATTTGTAATATGATTTTTTGTACCTTTTATTTGTAACTATTAATATTGGAAAAAGACAAGCCCGCTGAGTTAATTCGCCGGATCTTCTCAGTGTGTGGAAGCGATTCTGATCCGGTGGTAGTTTATAAAAATGCCGTCGCGCACAAATACCACTTGTATGGTTCAAGTGAATAAAGTTTATTCTGATTCTGATTCAGTATATCTTGGTTGCGCTTTTAGCAGGGATGGGAGATACACTACAGGGGCCCTACCATGAACGCTTAAAGCAGTATTATTTCCATCTTGATAAATGTTCGGTTTTATAAGCAACCTTATGGCATACGTCATAAGGTTGTCTTTCTCCGATGACATTTAGTATTATTGAAATAACACTGTTTTAAGAGCTTATGGTAACCCCCCTGGTCTAGAGAGGAGAGTGTGTGCAGGGAATAGTGTGAATGGAGCGATGGGTAAGCTATTTAAAAGCGAGGTTTTGAGTCAAAAAGCAAGACTCGCTTTTTCATAATTCTGTGCTTATCCCAACGTTATTGTATGGAAGCGAGAGTTGGGTATGTCAGAAAAAGCATGAAAGTAGGATAAATGCGGTCGAAATGAGATCGCTACGGAAATTCTGTGGTGTAAAGCTCGCTGACCGCATTCGTAACAGTGAGACCGAAAAAGAAAGAGTGGGATTGAAAGAAATTGTTGGTGTTTAAATGCGAAATGGTGCTCCGCTGATTCGGTTATGTGGAAAGAATGTCAGATGAATGATTGACAAAGCAGATATACAGTGCGAATGTGGATGGATGTAGGTACCCGCGGGAGACCAAGGTTGACATTCCATGATCAGATCACTCGGATATTATCCAAGAGTGGTGTCAAGAGTCTCCGAAACCGGTGTGTTTGTATGAAAAAGGTAATGAACGTGAATTAAGCCAGACAGGTCTGTCAGGATCGTGAGGTCTGGCACTCGATACTCTCGATACTCTACCTCGTAAGAGACTTGGCGTGAAGATTTGTATGTGTATTTTTTAAATCATAGTTTTTATCATACTTCTATCTCACACAAGTTCCTAGTAGAAGGAAGGTAATAATTAGAAACAAAAATTTCGCCAGAAAAAATATTTACTTAATGACCATCTTACGTGTGGTTTTTCACAAAATCTTTAAAATTTCTCTTATTTTCTTTACAAAGTTTTGTATAGACATTTATATAGAGTTTTGCATAGGCATGTCATATGTAACTGTGTTCGGTCATTCAGACAGTTGCAGACACAGTTGCAGATCTATGTGATCTCTTTTGGGGGGAGGGGGGGAGGCAACTCCCTGAAGTGAAAGGAGTGATTGGGGCGTGATAATAACCATCTGGATGATGCTTAAGCACAATAAAATTATGAAAAGCGAGTTTAGCAACTTGACTCATACCCTCGCTTTGAAGTAGCATATCCACCGCTCCGTTCAAAATATTCTGTGCACAGAGTGAGAGAGAGCGTTTCACCATCTTTTCACATCCACTGCATACCTTCCTTCCTGGCCAAAAGCACTAAAAAGATGTGTTGGTTGCTGAGCCTGTACAAAAAATTAATTTGATTGTATTGTTACGAGAGCTAGTAACGTTCGAGAAAGAATATTGTGAGCTGATCGAAAATTCGTAAGACGGCGCAGGGCGCTCCCCCTCCTCCTCACTCCTCCTCCTCGAATGTTTGTGTTGCCATGTTTGTGTTCGATAGCGCAATAAAGGACTATTATATTCTAATTTCTACCACATAAATGATAGTACCTTCATACTGATAATTAAAGCAATTCATGTAAAATTATTGCCTAACCATTCGAAAATATCAATTTTTAATGTATTTTCCCCATGCTCTTTCGAACTCATTAAATTTTTTATGCGTTGGCTGTACTGAAAAAAAATATTTTGAAATCATTTTAGGAAGCATACTTTCTTCCATTTATAAGAGCTTCTAATAATAGTTAGAAACATAAATAAATTATTGCCAGACCTTTTGCTTTGGTAATTTGGTAAATCATTTGGTAACAGAGTGCCAGATGATATTTTTTCTGAACATAAAAAATATTCAAAACTATTTTAAATTGTCTGTCATTTTAACATTCTTTTATTTACATATTGATAAGTAAAATTTTGATCGGCCAGACATTAATTTGGTTGCTTACTCAATATACAGCGGTCTGTATATTGAGTAAACAAATCGGTATTTGTTACCGTAATGTGACGTAGAATTGGACTTGTTTTTAAGAAAGAAACAGAGTAGCTAGGCAAAAGAGCATCGAAGCCGAGTATTATAAAAAAATAGTTGCCGGCCGCAAATTCGTTTAAATAGATGAGTATGTACTAGTCTATTCTGTTACTTTCCTAGTTTTGCTATATTCCTAGTTTTATTTTCTAATGAGCTAATCTTAAAATATACTTATGATAATATGATAGATATTTTTAGAGCTTAGGGGAAAAATTGTTATATATGAGTATTGCAAAACTTTTTTTTTGCAAAGCGCACGCAGCGGAGGCTCTCAATAGGAAAAAAAATCTCCTGATTTTGAAACAGTCTTCGTTGGTGCTCTGCTCCTCTTAGTTTTAGCGTTATTATATTATATAGCCATAGCCTTCCTCTATAAATGGGCTATCGAACACTGAAATATTTTTTCAAATCCTGTATCTACCTAATACTTCCTGAGATAAGCGCGTTTAAGCAAACAAACAAACCTTTCAGTTCAATAATACTTATTAGCATAGATATTACTTGTTTCTCAAGTAATAGTAATAAATAGCCAAACAATTTCTACAAAACAGGCATATCTTGTTGTTTTTATAAAAGAGGATGTAAACGAACCAGTGAATCACCTGATGGTAAGTAATTACCGCCGTCCTCAGGTATTCGCACTACCAGAAGTAAAACATACGTCGCCGACCGACTCGACGTACGTTTCGCCTGAACACCGTGGCATCCTTAGGAAGTCGACCATACGATCCGTTCATTCGTACGGAAACGACGACACACGAGTCAAAACTCGACTAAAAAAAGTTCTCGTGTGTCGTCGTTTGTACGGTACGGTCGATTTCCTGAGAATGCCTCGGTGTCGAGGCGAAACGTACGTCGAGTAGGATTTGGTGTTCTCTGTAGTAAGTTCTTCGACAAAGTTGGCAAAGGACGTGACAAGTGGTTTTGTTTCCCGAGTTCGGACTCTATTCGTGATGCAACAGAGGTTCGGAAGTTCCCACAACTTTAGGTAGGGTTGTCAGTTTTTTTGGAATTGAAGGAAGTGACAATTTATATTATTTTCCGAGTTTGTCCTTTATTCGTGTACAGGGCGGTGATTAGGTATCTCAATTTCCAACTCAAACTGCAAAAGTGTACATCAAATGATGTCATTTGTGTTTGCTGATATACACTTTTCCATTCTGAGTGGGCAACTGAGTTATTAGGAACGTTAGTTGGGCTTGTCACACGGAATTAGCAAAATAAATTGACAAAATCACTAAAGTGGCAATACCGAATTTTTCAAATGATAATAATTGACATTTGACAAAGAGTTTTGGCATCCTCGAGACAAATGATGGTCGAAGTGTTTTCATAATTATTGCATTTCGTGTTGATTTTCAGTGAAATTAGTCAATTTTGGCAGCATTTTATACAATTTTATTCAGTGAAAGTGCACAAATGAAATAATCACGAAGAAATTAGCGTATCGTGTATTTCCTCGTTGACGCCAAATCTCCTTACATGAGCTTGTGTGATGAGGCCGCCGCATTACTCAAGAAGCCTGACATGAGTTGTTGACGACTTATGACTGATGACTAATTATAATTGATTAAAATTTGATGCAAATTTCTACTTGACGAATGGCAAAATACTAACGTAAAGGCCAAAACTTAAAGAAAGAAAAGACATTTGACAATTGACACTGGACAGTGACAGCTGACAAATGACAATACAAATTTGAAATTACAGTACCTGCATAAAGCGTGCTTTTATTGAATGTTTATTTATTTTCATTAAAAAAGAATATTACATTCTCTCAATTAATACGTACAAATAATTATCAGTTTGATAGTGTGCTATCAGCCTGGGTTATTTTTGATCAAATGTGCATTTATTTGAAGTAAAGTTTAACTAAATAAACCTATCTCAACATGTCTGAAAGAAAAGTTCTAAATGTAAGTCTAGAATTTGCAATTGGTTTCTAGATTCGTGAATTTTGAACTAATTTTATTAAACTGTTAATGTTTTGCTTCAGAAATACTATCCACCGGATTTCGATCCGTCTAAAATCCCTCGTATGAAATTGGCGAAAAATCGTCAATACACAGTTCGTTTGATGGCACCATTTAACATGAGATGTGCTACATGTGGGGAGTACATTTACAAAGGAAAAAAGTTTAATGCGCGAAAAGAAGACGTGGAAAACGAGGACTATCTTGGAATTCGGATCTATAGATTTTACATAAAGGTATGTTACCACACACAACTAAACATTTTGCATGGTTTGTAGTAATCACTGTCTTGCTTAATGTTACTCTTATACAAATCTGTTGCTTGAAACGGAAATTCAGAATATACCATTTTAGACAAATGTGAAGCATTCCTCCTGTTTCCCTTATCATAATAATGTTTTTTTGCTTTTACTTTTCTTCTCATTTTAACTATGTATTTCACTTAGTTTTCATTAATAGTTTATTAGTCCTTATTCTTGTCTGGTAGTAAATAGACTCTTAATGGATGCTTTAGTTTAACATGTGTAATATTGCAATTTTTAGGGCCATCAAAGATATTATTTCCATTGCCAACGTTTCTATGCAATTGCTGTTGGGTTATCTAAATACACAGGTTGTACTAGCAGTTCATCAGCAGTCATAATAGACATATGGTTGAATTTGTAGTGCTGTCAGTAGTAAATATATGCTCCACCTGCCATACACATATTGCTTGAAGCAATCCATTCTGATTGCTCACTGCTTCATTTCTTCCATTATTTTGTGACGTAAAATGTTAACTAGTTTCTCAACAAGTAGTTAAAAACTATTAAATATTTTTTCTATGCTGAGGATACAAAGTATCTTTTACTTAGTAATCGATTTTAGAATTATAAATGAGTTTATCACAAGAACCGCTTATATCAAAGCAAATTAATTATTTAATTGATCCATTCTTGTTTCTTCACTACTTCAATTCATAGTGTCATTAAAATATAACTTGACCACTCAAGTCAAGTAAGTCAAGTATACCCACTTATTTGATTAACATTTGACAGTACAATAAAAGTAAAAGTCTGACTTAATTTTTACAGTGCACTCGCTGTCTACAAGAAATATCATTTAAAACAGACCCAAAAAATACAGATTATGAAATAGAAGCAGGAGCTACCAGGAACTTCATGGCATTAAAGCTAGCCGAAGAGCAAGCTAAGAGAGAAGAAGAGGAGCAAAAAGAAGAAGAAGCCAACAATCCCATGAAGTTATTAGGTTTGTTTTAATTTTTAATCCTCACATTTCACCACATTAATAATACTTATGTTATCATCTGTTGTACTAGTAATAGCTATTATTTCTTGTATGTTTATGTAGACGTTTGTGAAGACTAAGAAATGTAATGGATATAAATAGTATAGTAGGCTTATATAAAGCAACAACTGATAATAATCTGACTTGTAACCACTTGCTATTAAAAATGGGATAAAATTAAGCACTATCTCTATTCACCTCTTACTTCTCTTCTCTTGCTATATTTATTGCAGTCTGAACTCACACTCTTCACAAGTAGTAACTTGCAGTAAACATTTAATTTTTTAATTCCTAAGGGCCATAACTCATTATTCATATACTTCTATTTTCAACCACTTTTTTATTTCTAAGCTCTTGTTATCCTGGTCCCATTTATATATGATACCTATTGACCAAGAGTGATTGGTTTTCAAGTTGAACTTAATGATAGATGTTTATTTACTGTGATGAAATTTTATTATAATAGTATTAATATGTGAAGCAAAACCTTTGGACCGTTTTGACGTAAATTTCGAAGACAGAGGGGTATGAAATTTAACACACTTATAGTTGATGTGTAGAAGTTCAGATTGTAAATATTTATCAATATTGTCATGCCTATAATGTGCGTTAAATTAAAAAACAAAACATTACACACACTAGCATGCATTTGACACACACAAAAAATATATTGATGATAATAATAAAATATCACAGTTGGCGTACAAACTATAATTATAAAGTTTGGAAACAAAGTAGCTGGTTTTGATAAATGAAGACACTGTTCAAACTAAATACTAAAAGTAATTGTCATGGCCAACATTTTCACCCGACTTTCATGAATAAAATACCCAAAAAGCATTAAGATTTTTATTATTTATGAACTAACACATTACCTGGGATAGATTCAACACTAGTACACCCGCAAGTACAAAATCTATGTATTTTCAAAATGTTTATTCTACATGAGTGATTACTATATCTGTGCTTCAGAAATGCCTGGTTCGAATGTTATTTAAGTTGTAGGTCTTGTTGTTTTATGCTTTTAAATTATATTATCAGCTTTTTTATGGGGGCTAATCTAGCATATTCAGATAATTTAGTTCTCCTTTGGGAATATTATTGAAATTTCAGGATAACAAGTATCCTATCTTTTAAATTGGACCAAATTATAGATTGCTAAAAAAATGATTGGAATGAGTTTGTTAGTTTCAATGATTTACTCAAACGTACACAATATTTTTTAACATATTTTTTTTATGAATTATACACAGAACAATAATAACATAAGTAAAAATGTAAACTATACAAAAAGCGAGTTGTCATTTTTTTGGGTCGGAAAATTCTAGAATTTTTTTCTAGATATTTTATTGACATCACTGGTGACTTGAAATGATATATTGAACAAACTGTTTCTTTTTACTTTTAAACCAAATTTTTTACAAATTTTACAAGATTTTTGTTAAGATTTAAGAAGACTTTCTTTTTTTTGTTTTCAGAATACAGAACTGAACAGTCAAGGCAAGAGATAGAACTATTAGAGAGTCTCGAAGAATTAAAAGAGCTTAACAGACGACAGCGCTCGGTTGACTATGAGAGTATGTTGAAGCAGTATCAGCCTGAAACAGCAGAAGAACGAAAGGCCAGGGAAGAAAAGGAAGATAATGAATTTATCAAGTTTGTATTATTGGCACATTTTTTCTTTTAATATTTTGATTAAAGTGAAAGTTAGTAATGTTGTTGGGATATAACAAATGGGCAATCTCGAACTAAAAAAATTATAAACAAGTTTTTTTTAACCCAGAGAAGACATAAATGTTTAATTGTATTATATGTTACCTTGCATGTATCCATTATAACACACTCATATATTGTCCCTTCTTCTTCTTTAATGAATACGGCTCTTGATCGATTTTTACGACTACTTTGCCAATGTCAAGTTAATATTTGTACAGTCATTAGTCATTATGTACAAAGTCATGTTAGGTTAGGGTCTTGAGTAAAGTGGTGGCTTTGTTACTCAATTTCATATAGTGAGATTTGACATGAGCGAGGAAATAGACGATACACTAATTCATGATTTCTGCACTTTCACTGAACAAAATTAATCTAATTCCCACCTAAATTAACCAATTTACTGAATTTAAAACACGAAATTCAATAATAATGAAAAAATTACGACCATCTTCATTCACAATGTCGCCAAAACTCCATATTGTCCCTTATGGGGCAGGTAAAGACTATTGAATGCCAAATGTCACAATCCTTGTAGTCCTGCCTAACTTCCTCTACATTCCTTTCATACAAACACTCGGTTACGGGACTTGTGACCCTTCGATAAAACCCAAACGATTTGCTCTTGGAATCAAACTAGGTCTCCCTGGGTATGTACATTCATCCACATGTGCTTTGTATCTCTGGTTTGTTAATCTTTCATCTGTCATTCGTTTTAAATGACCGAAATTTATGGAGCGTGCCCGCTCTCATTTTTATAGTAGCACTATCTTTCCATCCCACTGTTTCTCCGATCTCACTTGTGTGGACATGAGTGTACTTCCAAAACAATAGTAAAAACATATCGAACGTTAAAATATGAAATATAGGTTTTTGACGTGACACCGTCTTATAATTCGATGGGACCGGCTGCACGCGCCAAAAAACATGACTCTTGCGGCGTTTCCTCGCTCTCAGGCGTTCCATTTAAGGCTTGAAGTGCAAGCGAGAGCGCGGAATGAGCGACAAAGAGGCACAATCGGAATCTGTTCTTATGACGTTGTCACGTTCAACTGTCGGCAGTAAACCAACTTTACAGACAACCGCTTTTTTTAAGTAAGTTGGGTCTACTCGTTAGCGCAACATGCGCCTTTGTTCTACATCTTAATATTCAAAGTTGCATGCGTTTTGTATATCAGTGAGTTTTCTCTACTTTCTTATTCTGTGGTTTTGCAGAAAAGCAACACTTGTGGCTCTCCTATTTTATCTAATGGCGAAAAAATTAATAAAACCAATTCAGTACTTTGCGAATTGATCGATTACTGTATATCTATAAGACATAACTACATGCGTAAACGGTAAAGAAAACACATAAGATTTGTATTCTCAGTAGCTTAAATGGTTAGAGTTCAAATCCTGCTTGGAGCGAACTTTTTTTCTTTCTTTAAAATTTCAATTTTCACGCACAGGGCAAGTGCTAAAAAAACTTCATCGTAGGTTAAAAACAAACAAACATATTATTCTAGAATCTAGATAATAATAATTTAGTTTAGTTTATTTACTTACACATCTTCACGTCAATTCCCTCGTGGGTTAGCCAGAGAGCAGAATGCCTAGAGGTTACAGACTTGCTTAGTTTAAAAAAAAAAGTATCTTCACGCCCATATCCCCGAAGAGGTAGGCAGAGGCACAACCAGGGCCACCCACGACTAGCCGAAGACATTAAGTCCCACAATGTGATAGGTGGCAAGCCTATCGCCAACCGGGCACATTTCCAATCCCGACCAACATTTTTTTTAATTAGAAAATTGGAAAAATCCGATTTTCTTTTTGTTGGCCGTTTGTCCGACCCGGGATTCGAACCCGAGACCTCATGCAGTCAAGTCCAACACCCGGACCGCTAGACCACAGAGGCGATCTGCTTAGTTTCCTCCACATTATTTACTCTCTCTTTACAACAAACACGCCGGTTTCGAAAGCTCCTGACACCTTTGAATTATGCTTAAATTGGATAGGTATATCTAATAATATTTACAAATAAGTTGCTCTTTAAGATAATAGTAGTAATATTAATTATAATAGCTCTTATTTAGATACTGACGTTTTTACAGTTTTTCGTTTTTTTCTACATTATATTTTGCCTTTGCCAAAGAACACTACAATGACAAAGAACAAAAATGTAAATCCCGTCGCTGCTATTTACATCTCTTATGCACATGTTGTCTATTCTCATTTTTCGGTATCATGCATGATGATTTTTACGGGTTTGGAAAGTAAAAAGCAAACAGATTTTCTTGTTAATTAAATACTCACTTCTATGGGGTATCCAAGGTGGTTCTAGTAGGTTGCTGACTTCAGGATGGGAGGTTAAGCCATTTGTATAAGTAAAGCAATATTACGCCAATCTCGTAGTAGCGAGATGTAACTATTTATCGTCCAAGTAATATTGTTATTTAATACTAGCTGTTACCCGCGTGGTTTATGGTCCTACATCAACTTTTTTCGGGATAAAAACTATATATCCTATGTGCTATTCCAAGTTACCCTCTTTGTGTGTGCCAAATTTTTTGAAAATTGGTCAGTTCTTACGCGAAGGACTTACAAATAAACATTGAAACTTTCGCATTTCTAATATTAATAATATGTTTGTGAAGTATTCTTTTCTCTGGTATTGGAAGGCAAACAAAAAGACGGATTTAATGATGGTAAGAATTTAACGCCTCCAGACGTCAAAGGTGGTAATGGTTCGTTGCCAACCCGAGACCGAGATGTTAGGCCTCGAGCAAAAATAAGTTTACCGGCTACCTTATCCTCCGAACCGGAAAACGTGGTAGCCATCTGGTCGGGTCGCTGCGAAACTCTACCACCTAATACAAGTAGGTGGCTCTCCTTACATAGATGATTTTTTATCTCCCTTGTATTCTGGCACAGTAGGAACACCATACTACATAGGACATAGGTTCAGACTTCAGAAACCCGTTCCGAAATTCCGTTTTGAGAAATCGAAAGGATATTTCCACCTTAGCAGGTACACATTCCGTTCTTAGATTTGTTTAGAATTGTTGCATTTGAAATTTCGTTTCTTTATTCCAAACGTTGTGGCGGACTTGAGCCACCACTTTCATGATTTTTCATGGTTTTTGAAAATACGGGAAGAGTAAATTTAATATTTCAATTCATTTCATCTGATTTAATATAATTTACTTTTTTTAGGTCCGTCAAATTTAACAAACCTACTAAACACAAAATAGTGTCAGAGGAAATAATTGAAGAGGTCATAGAGGAAGAGGGACCGAGTTCAAAGAATCCTAAATTAGAAGAAACGAAAATAGCTACAAAGCCTAAGAATGAGACATGGAACAGAAGCATAGGGGTGCTTTCTCAAAAACCAGCCCTAGTCAATCTAGTTAAAAGTAAAAAGCCAGAGTCGGATAAGGAAAAGCCTAACTCTAGCATTTCAGAGACGTCTTCGAAAACGCAACCAGCTGGATCTGGGCTTTCGTTATTGGCAAACTACTCTGGAAGTGACAGTGATTCACAATGAATAGACTTTTGTAAATATGTTAATTACTATTATGTTAAGAATATAATTAAGTATATTAAATCCAACTGGCTGTTTTTTAATGTTTCATCCATTTAAAAGTTGATGTCACAAACATATATACATACGGACGTGTCAAACTTATAACACCCCTCTTTTGCCGGCCGTATGTTTTTTATGATATTGGAAGGCAAACAAGCAGACGGATTTCCTGATGGTAAGAAATTCACGCCGCCTAGAGACACCAATGGTGGTAATGGTGCGTTGCAAACCTGAGGCCGGGATGTTAGGTCTCGAGCAAAAGTAGGTTTACCGGTACCTGTACCTTACCCTCCAAACCAAAACACGTCATGACGTTATGGCGGCAGAAATAGGTAAGTCGCTGCGAAACTCTACCACCTAGTCAGTCAGATGTCATTATGTTAGTGACGGTTAGCCTATGCTCGCCTCTTATGAGCTGCCTGGCAGGAAGGCGCATGGTCTATTCCGCAAAGGAGCCCGGACCAACACGGATAAAATTATTAATGTTATTTGTAGTATCTTATAAGAATTTAAAAGTAGTATATGAGCGTAATGCTTTTTGTTAGGTAAATGTAGTTGTTTTTTTCTTAAATAATGCGACGGTTTTTAATTGGTTTCTCAGAGTGAGACACACGTGAGAGTTAACGTTTGACAAGCGGCTCAAGTTTCTCAAGAGAAAATAGTAACACAGCGACGTGCGGATTTATTTGTACGGACCTGTCCGAACACAGTCAGTACGTATTTACCATACAGTTGTATTTTTTCTTTAATCAGAATATCCACTTTTGTCACAAAAAAGCAAATAAGTATAGCTTAATTTTTAAGTAGGACGTTTTTTATAAGTAATAGTCTAGCAGTGGTTCCTAACCTTTTGAATACCACTACCCCTGTG
Organism: Calephelis nemesis; assembly: GCA_002245505.1. Taxonomy (NCBI): domain Eukaryota; kingdom Metazoa; phylum Arthropoda; class Insecta; order Lepidoptera; family Riodinidae; genus Calephelis; species Calephelis nemesis. The sequence continues at coordinate 106,188 of NJDD01003404.1, read as the reverse complement.
CACAAGTATGGGAATTGAGTTTCATCATCATCATCATCAGCCGGAAGACGTCCACTTCTGGACATAGGCCTCCCCCAAAGCGCGCCACAAGTCACGATCACCAGCCGCTGGTAACCAGCAACTCCCCGCAACTTTGACCAGATCATTAGTCCACCTGGTGGGAAGTCGTCTAACACTACTTCCTCCGGTGCGGGGCCGCCACTCTACCTCTAGCTAATTTAAAATAATTCAATCACACAAATTAGAACAAAGATATCTTTATGAGGTAAGAAATTGCTAGTAACTAGTATATAATATAAATCTCGCATTTAACTAGTGTGAAGGTTGCATTCGCAAGTTTAACAATGTTAGGTTTGGTTTCAGTCAAAGCAAAGTCAAAGATTTATATATTTTTATTATTTTATTATTATTATTCGTCTCCACATTCAGACGGTTTCTGGCTTTTGTTTTTAATGTAACAAGAGTCGAGAAGCCATTTTCACATCTATCACTCAAAGTGCTTAGCAAATCTGTTGGAAGCGTCTTCACAGCCAAAGCGTAACGGTGTATCAAAGATAGCCGAAAACTTGAGGAGTAACTTCTTTCACGAGTGTCCAAAATCCAGAACGGATGCCCGTTTTTCTCCGTGTTGGTCCGGGCTCCTTTGCAGAATAGACCATCTGCCTTTCTTGCCAGGCAGCTCGTAAAAGGCGAGCGTAGGCTTATCATCACTAACACCGTGACGTCTGACTCACCTAGTCGTAGCAAGTAAAGTAGCAAGTTAGCAAGCATCGATCCCCGCATGTAAGGGTTTGATGATTAAAAAAAATGTTTTAGTTCCAGCTCTGGAAGGCTATATTTTTAATTTTTCCCTGTGTTGGTCCGGGCTTCTTTGTAGAATAGGCCATCTGCCTTCCTGAGCCAGGCAGCTCGTAAAAGGCGAGCATAGGCTTGCCGTCAACACCGTGATATCTGACTAGGCGGTAGAGGCGTCGTGTCTCTAGGCGGCGTGAATTTCTTACTATCAGGAAAACCGTCTGCTTGTTTGCCTTCCTACCTATATCATAAAAAAAGAATGCCCATCATGGACGGCGCCCCGTCTGTACAAACAATAACCAGCTTTAACCAAGGCTATTTTCCTAGATAAACTCTTTTAGCGTTTGAGATACATCTCAGTAGTAGCACAGTCTTAATACTAACAGTCGGCCGACTCATGTACTTGCACAGAGCAACGCTGGGGGGAACGCGGGGAAGCGAGCGGCAGGGTCGGCGAGCGCAAACTCCATACAGTTTGCGCTCTCTATCTAGAAGGGTTTGCACTCGTTATTTGTTAAAAAATATGTTATAGTGTATTTTATTATAATGTAATACTTGCTGTCTTGTAAATTTATAATGGTTTACAGGATATGTTCCGTTTTTATTCGTAAATAAGTCATCCGGCTTGCTGACGTTTCGTCCACAAAATTTTCATCCACAATGGATGAAACGACACCTTTTTAATTTATTATTTTTCCACTGTCGATTCGTGCACCATTAAAACATTTTTTATACAGTCAGTTAACAAAATAAAGCGATCCATTTAGGTATATGTTTTAAACTTTTATATATAAATTGATACATCAAAATCACCAATTACCTACTCAAGATTTAACTAAAAAAATTTTTTACACGTATGATGCAGTTTAGCACATAATAGTAATTAGTATAAAGTTAAAGTGGGTAAAACAAATCCAAATATTTTATGGATAGCATAGTGAAAATTATTTTACTCCTATGTGCGGTACGAAGCAAAAAAGCTTTATAATGGATTCATAAATATATCACATACTGCGTATTATACATTATGAATGATTTTAGTTTGAATTGATTATATCTGTGAATAAAAATAGTAAGTAGGTAATGCCAAATCAATGTAGCAGTTGTCACATATATATTATATAATATTTTTTGTTATTATATTGTTCATTAGCATACAACTTTTTCATCTGACTGTACTAAACAACTTCAATAATTTGATAGTGAACGAATCGCCGGTGAAAAAAATAATAAAATAAAACGTGTCGTTTCGTCCACTGTGGATGAAAACTTTGTGGACGAAACTTCAGCAAGACCATCATCGGTTTCCCTATTAACTTCACATTTTTTTGTTTGCCATTTTAAAATAAAACTTTTAGATGAAATGTTTAAAATGTTATTATTTGACAACCCTGACCCTTGCCGTGACCTGACTGACTTGCCGTGAGTAGGTAAATAAAATGTCGGCATGAATTCAAGAACAAAGGAGTTGGACTACTGGTAGGTAGAATTCTTTATATTGTGGTAGTACTGGCAAAGACTTGTAGAACAAATATTCCTCCTTTACATCATCACCTTTAATGTATCGTGTAAACATCAATAATTGTGAACACGAAGCAACATCTGTGAACTCTTCTAACAGCAGCGCATACTTAGGACTTTCCTTTATTTCAGAAATAACGGTTGCTAAAATATCGGCACTCATTTCACAAATGCGACTTTGAACCTGTAACAAGTGATATTGCATCACACAAACAGTATTAATACTCGTAATTAGGTCCTCTTCTATAGTGTGTGGTTTTTTATTAAGTGCAATGCAATAAGCAATTTTATATGAAGCTTGAAGACACGATTCTTATGCTTTCTGTATATTACCTGTAGAATCCAATCGTAAAGATTTCAAAATTTTCTCCTTTTTAAAAAAAAACTATATTTTTTATCTGCGAACTCCTTGTGAACTTTCTCAAAATATTCTTCTAATTTGCTCGGTTTCATGCTTTCTGGATTAAGCACTTTATTACATAAAACACACAGGTTTTTCTATATTCTTGTCTACGATACTTGTGGAAATATTATAGAAATGTTTTTTTATGAGTGCGCTTTTTGAAGATAGAAGAAGACGAAGTAGAAGCCATGTTAAAAACACGTGTACAAAATTCATCAAATACATGTAATAAACTATAACAAATAGGTACATTACAATACATAGGTACGCAATGCAAACGCTGCTTACCTTTGCTTTCAATAATCTTAAAAATACGATTTCTACGATGCATAACAAAGAAAATGCGTGTTATTCCTAAGACTAGGTAATTCAAAATGAAACGGTCGCCGCGCGTCGTCGGCCAGGCCGCCTGCGCCGCCGCTAGCCAAGATGAAGTCGTGTTTCACCCCTCCCACACCGCCGTTCACCCGCCGTCGCCCTTATCCTTGCGCAAGATAGCGCCGTTCTTCGGTACTATTATTTTGTCTATTATTTTAATGCTTTTTTGTGGCAACTCTGTTACCCCCCCTAGGATTACCGTTTTACCCCTGCGGGGATAATTAACCCCAAATTAGGAAATACGACCAGTGTGTGACCAATGATATGCAACCACGAAATAAGTAGCTTCAGAAATCAAACTCATGCATGTCCTTTACTTTTGACTATTAAGAGTACCTACACTCGGTGTTCTGCAGGAATAGTGACGGCTCTCGAAGGGATTTTTAGTTATAGATGTAAAAGCTATGCAGGTCTGCAAGGATCGTAGCTCGCGCTCGACACTATCTGCATATTTTTCTGTCAAATCCCTTAAAGGACTTGCCGTGAAGGTGTTTTATTCAAAAAGCTGGATTTCCACAGACACCAAAGCTGTTATGGTGCATGTCCAATCTGCAGCCGGGGTGTTGTCATCTAAGTAAGAATGTTAACGTTTTGCAACGCTCTAAATTGCGACGCGTTATTGGCTAGCACTGACATCACGACAGCAGAAGGTACAAAATCGGACGAGAGTCTATTGTGACACGCATTTCTTACTGATTAGAAATCCATATGCTTATTGATCAGATCAGCCTATGCTATAAATATTCTTAAAATAAAAAAAATCAACGAATTCCCGAAAAAACCTATACATAATGTAGTCAAAAATCATCTAGATTATCTCAGCTTTTAAACAATAATTCACATCGAAATCGATCCATTCATTCAAAAGTTATTGCTCCAGACAGACAATCATACATAAAAACATATCCAACGTATAGCATCGCTCGTTTTACCTTAAATAGAACCCCTCATTTTGCGTCGGGGCTTGAAACAACAAACAACACATCATGATTGCTAAGGAACTAATGCCACAGACAAACAAACATACACACACAAACAAGTCAAACTTGCTGCAAGTTTGACTTTTCTTTTTGTTGTGCTTTAGAAGAAGTGCAAAGATTACGAAACATACCTAATACCGTAACTTTTAAATTACGACCAATCAGCCATCTTCCATTTTATTTATCAGATCCTTGTCATCAAGTCCTCGCCATAAGAAAATACATACAGATCTAGTTAAGGCGAATCGAATGAGTCCAAACTTGATGTGGGTTACGCCTCCTATGTTCAAGCTCCATCATCAGACTAGCTCAGTTGTACCAGCATTCATTAGTTTTTTAACTGTAGCTGTATTCCGATGTTCTTCGACGCCTGAACAAATCCTATAAATGATAGATAAGAATCATCTCAATCAAGTCAGTTAACAAGTTGATAAAGATAATGATAGATAAGAATCATCTCAATCAAGTCAGTTTACAAGTGTGTGCTTTAAAATAAGTACAAAGATTTGGCAACAGAATACTGTAACAAATTTGACTCATAAGCCACCTCCCAGCTCAATCATCAGGTCCTTGTCATCAGATCCACATCAGAAAATATGAATATAGGGTTGTTTCACCAGTTCGCGTCCACTTAGTGGAGTTTGAGGTAAAATATAAAATATAAAAAAAGGCATCAGGAAGAGGCTAAAGGCGGTGGTACCAATCCGGGCGAGTCACGAAGAAACTATCACCTATTCAGATGTCACGGTGCTTGTGACGGTAAGCCTATACTCCCATTTTACGAGCTGTCTAACAGGAACAGGGCCTGATTAACCCTTAGGCTAATTAGGCTGCAGCCTAGGGCGCGAGGATCTAGGGGGGCGCGGGCGCGCTGCTGAAATCGTGTCTACATATTTCAACTAGACGGACACAAAAAACTAAATGAACTGTGAACTGAAAAAGCTTACTAGTGTCTGATTTTAACGATAAATTTTGAAATTTTAAAAAGCGCGCGTAAAATCAACATTGACTTGTCACTCAAATCGTTCGGTAGTTGAGCGAGTGAGGCCGGTGACGCGGCAACAGCGCAGCACACCTCACCACCAAAAACACATCAACGACGCGCGGGGACTCCCCGGCGGCGGCTGCCGCGGAAAGTAGTGACGAATCAGCTGCTTTTTTACACTGGAACAACAACTATACAATTTTTTTTCTGGATCTACAAGGAGATGGCAAATTTTAGTATCCAAATTGGATGAAGAATCGAAGGCGCTAAAAACCTATCAAAAACTCGATGGAGTGCACCAGCAGATGCAAGCAAAGCAATATAAAGTTCATACAAACAAGTTGTGGAAGCATTAAACTCTATTTGCGAAGATAAAAATCAAAGTAAAGAGACCAAAATAGAAGCAAAAGCAATGTTAGAAAAAATGAAAACTCTAGAAATTACTATAATGTTGTGTTTTTGGAACTGTGTGCTCGTAAAGTTTCAAATCGTTAGTGCACAGCTACAAGCAAGTTCTATTGATTTATCTGACGTTGTTACTCTTTATGAGACGTTGCATGCTTATCTTGATACGTTGCGTGATGAAAAAGAGTTCGAAAATTTTGAATCGGAGGCAATCAAGAGATGCGAAGTAACCAAATACAAAAAAGATTTAAGAAGAAGAAAGAAACCAAAATTTCATTTTGATGAAGCTCAAACGGGACATATTGAGTTAGAAGGGAGACGATCTTTCATCGTTGATAATTATTATGTAGCTATTGACTGTCTTAAAGTGCACTTAAAAAACCGGCAAATTATTTACAATACAGTAAGCACAAAGTTTGGTTTCTTATGGAAACTGTATGAACTAGACGACAGTGAATTTATTAGTAGCAAAGCAAAGGAGTTACAACAACTATATGCCACTGATTTAGGAGAAAACTTTGCAGAAGAATGCGTCCATTTGGCGCAGTTTTTAAAATCTGACACCGAGGCCGAGCATTTTATTTCTGCCAGAACCCCAAAGGGTTTGTTGCAGTTAATAAAGAGTTTTAATATTTCATGTCTGTTCCCGAATGTGAAATGTAATGTTTTTTGACAATGAGTGTTACCAACTGCAGCGGCGAAAGGTCTTTTTCAGCACTTAAAAGAATTAAAAATTACTTGCGCTCCACACTCCGTCAGCTAAAACTTGCAGCGCTCTCGTTATTGTACATAGAAAGTAATTTTCTGCAAACTATCAAATTTGAAAAAATAGTCGAAAACTTTGCAAACGCCAAAGCACGAAAAAGGACTTTTATATAAACTAATAATAATTGTACTTAATTACTATAATTTTTAAAATAAACAATTAATCAGTGGAAATAATGTTTCACTGGTAAAATCTCATTCCATTCATCTTTTATTAATGACTAGAGTTCCACCCGCGGCTTCGCCCGCGTGGATTTCGGCTATATCGTGCGCCCTCGGGAACATTCAAGAATTTCGTGATAAAAAGTATCCTATGTCCTTTCTCAACCTATTACCTATGTTTGTTCCAAATTTCATTAAAATCGGTTCAGTGGTTTAAACGTGAAAGCGTAACAGACAGGCAGACAGATAGATAGAGTTACTTTCGAATTTATAATATTAGTAGGGATAACAATACAAGGTGCAAATATTTAAAAATAACTTAAAGATGAAGCAACATCGCACACTTGATGACCAATCACGCTTAGGTATGGTCAACAGCCGCGGCAACTAGATAAATTGGAAATATAGAAACTAAGCCAAAACAAGTAATGCGGCAAAACACGACATGGATTTTTACTACTTGGTAGCCTGCAGTCAGTCACTTGTCATGATTTTGGTTGTATAAATGCGTGAGGTGCTCTATGTTTATGTACGGTCATCTAAAAATGGTTTCAAGTCGTGCAAATTAAAGGACAACGTTGTTTTCGCTTGCAGTTCGATCTGAAAACTTTTATAGGCAGTATGAACCATGATAAAATTATTCCCATTAGTAAGCAAAGTCGAAACTAATATACTACTTTTTAGTCCGACCGTCGTAAACTCGTAACACACCTGGCACCTAGGGGGCGCGTCCTGATAAATTAGCCTAGGGCGGTCAGAACTCTTGATCAGTCCCTGAACAGGAAGGCAGATGGTCTATTCTGCAAAGGAGCCCAGACCAACATGAAGAAAACATCGTTGCTTTATTAGAATACTTCATACTAGATGTACCTATTTAAAGCCCGTTCAAAGAGCTAGGCAGAGTTATAACAGGGAACCCACGATAACAGAATTTCCTAGGTACTTAGTCCCTTAATATGATATATATGGCAAACCTATTGCTAACCTGCCAGTTATCCAATCACGGGCATCGGTGGTTTCTAATAAGAAAAGAGAAAAACACATTTTTAAGTTGTGAGTTACCCGACCAGGGAAACAAACTCAGAGCCACATTAAGTCAACGCCAACACCGGACCCCTAGATCACAGAGATAAAAAAAGTAGTATCTTCACACCCATATCCCTGAAGAGATA
>NJDD01003404.1:82381-98423 GCA_002245505.1 Calephelis nemesis | reverse complement strand
ATTATTTACAATACAATATAATAATAATAGAAAAATTATTTACAATACAATATAATAATAGAAAATTAAAAAACCCAATTTTCTTTTTGTTGCCCGACTTCATGCAGTCAAGTCCAACAACTGAACCGCTAGACCACAGAGGCTACTATATATCTATATATCACACAGATAACACTAAATATTATATTTTTAATTACTAAATAGTAGTTTATTAAAAACATTTAATTTCGTAAAAATCAAGAATATTTTATCCTATGTATCAACCTAAATTATGACAATTTTAATAATTCAGAATATTGATGAAGAGTTAATTTGAAATTCTCAATACAAGTAAGAAAACTGGTTTCAGCACAATTATGTTTATACGGTTGAAAACTTAATACAAGTTATTTATTATTCAAAAGCGTGTAATAATTGGGATATAATGGAGATAGGTAGTGTTTAAAACGTAATTGCACTACAAAAAACTAACAATTTTGCATCAAAAACTATAAAAAGAAGCTACAATGTATAAATGCAGTTGACACTAGGGATGAATCGATACCACTGGGGTATCGGTACTTACTCAGTATCGATTACAATGTATTGTAATCGATACTTACTAGTATCGTATCGTTTTCGGAAAATTTTGAGTGAAAAACGTAAAAAGTATTGGTATTATTGAAAAGTACAGTTCTAATAATATTCTAACATAAAATAATCATTTTGAGTTACTTCCGACCATGAGTGTCGCGGGTAAGCGCTAATACAGCACGTCACCTTAAAAAAAGTCCGTTTTCGTGGTGCTGCTCAAGAAAATCAACATTTGTAAATGGCTTCCGTTTAAACTTTTTTCGGGCATAGACAAACAATCTTGTCTACTGCCAAAGCTGCTAACAACACAAAACTAAGCCTAGGATGCGCTCAGAAACTTCAATTTACGATTAACGTTATAAAACAATATTAGAAGATAAACATCCGTTATTTCAATTTCTGTAAAACATAAAAATGATTGATATTTATTTATTTATTTATTCAGAAAACTCACAGCATTTTAACAAAATAATGGTGTAAATAAAAGTAACAAAATAAGCAAAATATTTGAGTACTTTTAACCGATACCTACTCGATACTTCATTTCAAAGTATCGATACTAAAATGTACTTGCTATCGGAGAAAAGTGTCGAGTACCTACCTACTTGGATTTACTCGTATCGTTCCATCCCTAGTTGACACTTATAAATGGAAGGTCTCGACGCAAAAAGCGCAGTTTCGATATTCGGGTTCTTTATCTGCTTATGTCGATTGTCAGCAGCGTCTTATTAATCCGATATTGTTAACTCGTTAATACCTGGCACTTATGACTTTTTTGTAATCTTAAGATAGCAAAAAAGGTCTCCTAATGACATGAGACGAGCGCAACGCTGTCACTAAAAATGTTTTTAGATACTAAGTATCCTTTATTTGTAAGGATGTGACCACTCCATCGCACATTACTGGGATCATATGGTGTGTCTAGACCAATTTAGTTATCTCTTACTATAAGGCCTCTCTCATAAAAAAAATAGACTCTTGGGTTATTCTAGGTACTACTGCAAACAGTCAAATATGTGAGAGAGTCATGTAAGCGCTCTCCCAGATTGGGGCAGAAAGCAAAAAATATCTGACCTCTTTACTTTGCTAGTATTGTACCTACGAGGGTTAGATATACTACCACCTACTTACCTTCTGGTCCTGCTATAGCGCGTTGCTCGCCATTGTTGTGTTCGAGTTTGGAGGATATCTACATGTGTTACCATCTATAGTAGTCTGTAATATCTATTTTCTTTTGCATATAATATTTATTATTTTTACAATTGCTGCTATAACGACGCTGTTCATATATTTATTAATTGTACACAAGAACACGTCAAAAAACAAGTAAATATGTAAAATTACACAAAAGGCGAGTTTATTTCTAACAATTCTTTTACTTAAGACTTAGGATTTTAGTCTCAGATTGGAAAACAATAGAATGTCTGGTGTCTATAGGCTTAAATTCTTACTATCAGGAAATCTAAACGCTTGTTAAACCTTAGCCTTCAACGAAAGATTTGACAAGAGATCCTTATGGTTATTACTACACAGTACGTGTAGTAGGACAATAGATCTTCGAAGATACATTTTTTTACATATCTATAGGCACAAGAAGACGACGTTTTGTATTTGGCATCACGTTATAGAATACATAATATCTTCTCGCTAAGTTCATCTTCCTCCACAGTTATTACTCTTTTTCATACAATCACCGGTTGTGGAAACTCTTGACACCACCCTCGGATAAAACCCGAGTGATTTGACCGTTGAATGTCTACCTAGTTCTTCTCGGGTACTTACATCTTTCCACATTCGAATTGTACGTCTGAGCCTTTACCATGAGTTGTTATAGATTACGTTCAGTAAGTTACGTGTCGAAATCTATGACATTTTTGGTCTAAAAATGAGTTTCTCTTAGTCACCAATAGAGGCGCTGTTCAAAGTTTTCATACGAATAATTTACAGAGACAATAGCGAATATAGTAAACTTGACAAGCCGTAAACTCATGGTAAGGGCCCTGTATTGTAAATCTTTCAACTGCTTTACTTTCGATATTTCCGAACTAACGTTGTCAAAGTATAACAGAGTATTATTAAAAACCAAGCAGTAGTAATTATTTTCAGAAACTGTGAAATTGTTAACATCTTAGGTAAATTCGAGGTTAAATATTACGAGGCTGTTTTATAATTCGTTACCATTATATGAATTTATTTGGTTAGATGATGCGAGCGCCCAGTCAGAAAAAGTAACGGGAAACTGCTAGTGATAGATGAATCCACAAAACTTGAAGTAAACATTCCACAAATCTTAATAGCAGACCATATCTCAAAGCTACCTGTCCGTTTTTTTTCAGTTTATTGGGAAAACATTTTAACTAGCGAATCACGTATCTTTAATGTGATCAGGGCCTTATCGCCAATAGGTATCTACTTAAATACCCAAGTAGTTTAATATTTAGTGCTGTTGTGATTAAAAGGCCCATTAATATATTAACAGCCATGGAAGTTTTCGTTTCTTTTAAATGTAATGATGATTTTAATGAGGTAATTTTTTGTCTAAAACTTACTGATTTTGTAGTATAATGGTTTTTGTATTAATAGTAAGAACTATTATTATAAATGTGAAAGTTGGTATAAATGATTCTTTTTTGCGGAATCTGCGAAAGCTTAAACCGATTTTAATGATTTTTTGACGTGACAACTCAGACACTCATGAAAAAGTGTAACGCCCGGTAACGTTACGATGAGTCACCGAACGAGAGAGAGGCCCGCCGGAGCGGCGAATGCCTTGCGTCTCTCTCCCACTCTTTAATAATATTCATATCAATAAATATTCTACCGAGAAAAAGACGTTGTTTGCCTTAAAGTAGATTAGGTATACGCATAATGACGCCCTACTATCATAAGTATGCATTTTTACTCGATTACGCTTTGTGACAATTATAAACTTTTACGTTATGACCCGATTTTTTTTTTTAATATCTCATAGTATGTTGCAACCGCGAGGTTTTTCCAACTTTACCGGACTATTTTGTTATAAAGAAAATCTTTCACAAAAAAATGGTTGCCTGTAAAGTCGGTTTTACGGGCGAAGATTTTATGTGACAACCTTTTGCCGCGGTCTACCGCCTTACCTATTTCTGCGCCATAATGGAGTTATCTTGAGTGGCGTCTTTCCACGTTTCTTGCCATGTACCTACTAGTTACCTACCAAATTGGCCAGTAGTCTTCATTTATACAAGAGGAGGCAAACGAGCAAGTGGGTCACCTGATGGAAAGTGATCACCGCCTCTCACAAACATCCGCAACACCAGGAGTACCACAGATGCGTTGCCAACCTTTAAGGAATGAGTACGCTCTTTTCTTGAAGGTCCCTGCGTCTTAACTATTTTATCAGGTCCGTTAAAATTATTCTTTTTCATATTGCATTATTTCTAGTCCAAATAAATCAGCTTGTACTTCTACGCAAAGCGGAACATTCTAAGATCTCTTCCCGGCCGTACAAAAACCTCAAAGCTTACGGTTTTTAGATAAATACGGCTCGCATCCCAGTTTTTTCTTTAACATAAATTCAGGTTTTTTCTTAAGTTATAACAGTTTCGAGCCGACACGTTGGAGATCGCTTCTGGGAAGGAGAGTTGTCGCGGCGCCGGGCTGTGGCCTCTGTCCGTGTGAGTTCTAATAAATAAGCTTTGGTAATATTAGATTACGTCTGGGGATGTTTTTTTGGCGAATGTGCACTGTGGTCGATTGCTCATTGGGGTAATGGAGGATTAAAATCGATATCTTGAATGTTATCGATTTGAGTAGCTACTTAACCAAGTAGAATTTGCGTTACAAGAAATTTTTAGGGTTTAAAACTATTTCAAATTAATGTAAATGTCACATAACTTAACTGTTTTAATAATTAAGCACAGAAAAGCTTTAAACCAACTATTTCATTGGGTATCACGATTCGATTCAAATTTTTTTTTTTGATTTGAAATTTCAGCTTAAACATTTTCTTGCGTTTGAGATATACAGGTACAGACATACAGAGGGATAACGTCGCCCTGGTCTAAAAGGCATGTGTTGGCGTTTATATATTAGGTTTCAGGTTCGAGCCTCGGCTCAGGCAATTTAAAACATTTTTTCCAATTTCTATTAAAAACAACGTTGCCAGTAGTGAACAAGTGCCCGGTTGAAGATAAGTATGTCATGTATAACACTGTGGGACTAACTAAGTTGTTCCTTCGGCTAATCGTGGGTGTACTGGTTGTACCTGTGTCTCACTCTTCGTCGATACGGGCGTGAAGTACAAATACATGCTTACTTTTCTACAATGTTAAACATATCTAACAATTAACCTTTTTTTACAATATTTAAAAAAACTAACCTTTGTTCCTATTTACAATTCGGTTGAAATAAATAAAAAGTTTTAGCATATTACATTACATTCAAACACCACACTAGGAATAATTTATTCACGCAAATTATGAATGAAATGCTGAACATCTCTCAACATGAATTAAATCTAAATTTATTTTGAATGTAATAAAAGAGTTGGATTTAGAATGATCAGCATTATTAGACAATTGTCGGTACCGGATACTCCTTATAACCCACATGATTGATTAAAAGCCGCAACTTATTCATCCCATTATAAATAAAGCTGTTAATGGAAGACGGCGGCCAGTAATTGGACTTCAAAATTCCTTAACCCACACAAGCTCACTCTCGACGAAAACATTTAAAGCCTTATAAAATTTTCGTTGCCCAAAGAAAACTTGTTATGAACTGTGAAGATAATTATAACTTTTGGAACATTACTAAGTTTGCTGTTATGCTATTTTTTCAGATAATAAGATAGATTAAAGAAAGAAAAGAAAGAAAGAAAAAATATTTATTTGCGGAATATGAGTGTTACAAATGTTACAAAATTATTTAAGCGTTCCAACATATTCCACCAACTTGTGGTGTGCAAATATTTTAACAGGTTTTAATCAAATTACTAATTTTAATTATTTAGTAACTATCTACACACTGTATTTTGTATTTATTTTTATTTGTACTTTCTTTCTTTTCTTTCTATTACATAATTATTTATTAATACAAACAATTTTTAGAATGTAAATTAATACATTAATTTACATTCTAAATCCCTATCTACCGTAAACTACCACCGAATAACTAGGTGGTAATCCTGAATAATGGTCACCTATTATATATATTTATGTTCTTTTCAAACATATATTTATATTTATTTCACATCGGCCTTACAAAGTTTCTTGTGACGCGTTTATATAAATCTAAAAACTACGACCGGATAGGAACATATAATAGCCGCCACTAATTGAGAAGATCCTGCGAAAGAAACTGAGCGGGCTTGTCTTTTTTCTTATAAATCTAATTTCCAAAATATATTACATTATGTGATACGCCTCTAGATATTATATTTATTGGCAATGGAGCAATTAACTCCAATCATTTCTGTCTTTTAAGTATTAGATATAAAATCTTATAATAACCCTTACCACACAATTAAATTTAATACGTTTTAAAGTTTGCTATAAAAACGTATATATTAGTCTATTAGAAAAAAACTAATTTTGTGGACCTATCATCAGAAGAGTCGTCAAAGACACCATAGATATTATGTGTATTTTATGGCTGGGAATTTAGTCAAGTCTGTCAGCTACTCTACCTTTATTCGTGGAACTTTACCTTGACGACTGTCCATGTGGCTTCAGAAATAGGTAAGGCGGTGGCATCACTCAGGGTGACTTACTGCGAACCGGCGGTAGCAATGGATTATTTGGGTTTGGTGTGTGGAAAGCCATCTGTGACTTGACAGAAAATTAAGTAGCAGTAGCACGTTACCTTCTCTGACACCCTTACAATAACATCAGCTTTAATCTAGGTTTTTCCTTAGGTTTAGAGTAGTAGTATCTTCACGCTCATGTCCTCGAAGAGGTTGGCAGAGGCACCCACGAATAGCCGAAAACACTAGGTCCCACATTGTGATAGGTGGCAAGCCTATCGCCAACCGGGCACATATTCAATCCCGGTCAACATTATTTTTAAAAGAACATTTAAAATACTCATTTTCAATTTTTTTTCTTGCTGACCCAGGTATCAAACCTGGCACCTTAAAAGTTTTAAGTCCGACCACCAAAGACGGTCCGAAGTAAGACCACAAAAGCTTAAGTTTAGGAGTCAGAACCTAGAATTAGCTTTCCTAATCTGATTTTTCCTTGGTTTTCCCTTCTCTAATACTGACTCTGAGTCCACGATCACATACATGTCTTGTTCCAAGACTTCTATCCAGATTTTCTAGACTATGTCTGTTTTATTGACGCCGGTGGTACAGCATTGAAAGGCGTTCTTATCCAATGTTCCTAACATACCTGTGTGTCCTTAAATATATTGTGTGACTTTTCTGCAGTTTCTCAGATATGTGACGCCTCTTTGGTCTAGCAGTCCAGGTGTTGGATTTGCCTTCATGAGGTCCCGGGTTCGATTCCCAATTTTGGGCAACAAAAATTAAATGCACTTTTTTCCAATTTTCCAATAAAATAATGTTGCTCTAGATTGGATTTGGGCCCGGTTGGCGAAAGGCTTGCCACCTATCACATTGTCCCACAATTGTGTCTACGGTTAGTAGTTGTTGTGGTTATGCGTCTGCCTACCCTTCGCGGATATGGGCGTGAAGATACTTCTCAGATATGCCATGAACTTCACGACTGCCACGGTTTAGGTATGTGTGCGTTTTAATACGATCTTTGCGCATACATCCACATGAGTATATTCATTTCGTTGAAGATAAGGCGGGGTTCAAGGTCTAAATTTTGTTCGGGACAAGATGGAATTCCATTGAAAAGAATTTTTATGAGCGACACACATACTTGTAGTAAGTGTAACTGGTTGGATTAACTCATAAAATGTTTAATAAAGATATTTCCTTAGTATTTTTCCTTTTAATAAAACTCAATCGAACTGGAACTTAATTAACACACCGCTTTGATAATTATTTTTTCGGAAAATCCACCTTTAGAAAAAAAATGAAAATTTATGCAACACTAGCTGTTGCCCGCGTGGCTAATGGTCCCACAGGAGCATTTTTTCGAGATAAAAATTACTATCCTATGTGTTAATCCAAGTTACATTCTATGTGTGTGCCAAATTTGATGAAAATCGGTTCAGCAATTTTTGCGTGAAGGAGTAACAAACAAACATACAAACATTCGCATTTATAATCTTAGGATTAACAAGCAGCCAGTCCTTTCGCTATGGTGAACAAATTTTTATGTTATTAAACATGTAAACATTCCTTTTGATACATCTGTCTATTAAAATAAACTGCATCCAAATCTATTGCGTAGTTTTAAAGATCTAGGCATACATAGAGCCAGACAACGGCAAGTAACTATGCTTTATACCATCATACTGCATATTCATACTGCATCGTAGTGATATCTACCTAATTCATACATTTGAATTGATTGTTAATCCCCTAGGAATCATGACATTTTCTAAAATACAACTATTCCGATCATAATACCTAAATAAACAAAACATAAAGTCACATTGATAACTTGTTTCTTTTTGGAAACCTTATAAAATATTAATTAAACATTAATTCGATATCAGTTGTCAATATAATTGATAAGGTACGTAAAGTATAAACTTCCCGCATTTTGTATTATATTAATGCGCTGGTCTCAGGCCCATGTGTGGTCGATTGGTAGTCTTCTAAAACATCCGCACAATAAACGACCTCAGAGTTCGGATTGCGTCTCATTCATAACTCGCCGTACCCACCATATAATGAACTGGTCCAGTTTTCAAAATAACGGCCGTGCTTAGTCCACGAGCTAGTGGCTAATTTTAAACTACTTTTAAGTTGAATTCACGGTTTTGTACTGTCTGTTAATTCTATTTAGTAGTGGGTATGTGTCAGAGCCTTTACCTTTACCTTTAGGCTTGCCGTCACTAACACCGTGACATCCTACTAGGTGGTAGAGTTTCGCAGCGACTCACCCGGATTGGTACCACCGCCTTACCTATTCCTAACGTCATGACGTGTTCCGGATCGGAGGGTAAGGTAGCTGGTTAACTTACTTTTGCTCGAGGCCTAACATCCCGGCCTCTGGTTGGCAAGCCACCATTACCACCTTTAGTGTCTCTAGGCGGCGAGAATTTCATACCATCAGGAAATCCGTCTGCTTGTTTGCCTTCCAATGTTATAAAAAAAAAGTGGGCATGAGCAATCTCCGGTTGTGGAAACTCTTAACACCACCCTCGGCTAAAACCCGAGTGATTTGATCGTGGAATGTCTACCTAGTTCTCCTCGGGTACTTACATCTTTCCACGTTCGAATTGTACGTCTGAGCCTTTACCACGAGTTGGTATATATTACGTTCGGTAAGTTACGTGTCGCAATCTATGACACTTTTGGTCTAAAAATGTAATTCTCTTAGTTACCAATAGAGGCGCTGTTCAAAGTTTTCATATAAATAATTTACAGAGATGATAGCGAGTATAGTAAACTTGACAAGCCGTAAACTCAGGGTAAGGGCTCAGTAGTCATTTCGTTTAACGCACGTGAACAGTTGTCTTGCTAGAGCTAGCTGAAAATTAGGTCATTTTTTTATGTGAGGGGACGGTGAACAAGCCCGCGGATCTCTTGATATTAAGAAATAACCATCGCTTATAGGTACTATAAATGTTACAGTTGCGTTTATATCCTGTAGCCGGGATGTTAAGCACGTTGTGCAAGTTTACCTGCTACTCTAACCTCCAGGCCGGAACATGACAGAGTCATAACGGCGGCAGGAGTAGGTAAAGCGGTAGACAAGACTCGTGCAAGTTGCTGCACAGCACTCTACTACCAAAGGTCGTGTTAGTGATGACCTATATTTTAACCAGTTGTCTCTTACAAGCTGCCTGGCAGAGAGGCAGATGGTCTATTCTCAGAGGATCCGGACCAACAAGTGGAAAACATTATTTATGTGCTCTCATTAATATATCTTTAATACATTGTATGCCTGTGTGTTTAATTTAATGTATTTTAAAATATCCGCAAAATAAACTACCGTTTTTTTGTTAGAGAGTTTGGAGCAATAATGTGCTAGTAATATAGTTATTACTGTGAAGATAGAATAGAGAGAAGTTAGTAGCTCCTATTGACACTTATATATGGCAATTTACTTATGACTTAAAGTTAAAACGATATTACTAGAGATGAATCAAAATATTATCTTTAGATAAATAGCTTTATTAGGTTAATTAAACGAGCTTCTTTTGAGCTTCCATAATTTTCTTTAAAGAATTGGACTTTGAAAAGAAATTTGAATACAAATTTATGTTAGTTTTGTCACTTATAAAAAATATTGATAAAAATAGAACACTATTTACTATTTCTAAATATGGTAATTTACGAAGTTTTTAGCAACCGCTAGTCAACAGCAAAATTCCCACTTGTCCGTGTATATTTACTTACATACCTACTAGAATTTCAAAATGTATAGCCTGTTTTTTAATCTCAGAGACTAAATTGACAGATGTAAATGTCAATTTTACAAATAATGATACCTGTGTTTTTTGTGTTGTGATGTCCTATGATACCGATTTTTCCAAAACGTAAATTATTGTCGATTTGCGAAGAATAAAAAATCTAAATGTGTTTGATATTTCAACCCTCAACTGACATCAAAAAGGTAACGTTACTTCACAGTTTTTTTTAAAATTAAGATAGCGCACTTCCGAGATGGTCCCACTGCCGCCAAATCTAGATCTGCTGATGGAATCGAATGGAGATTGAGGAGCATACCCAATGTTTGGTGTAATTAAACGAGATTATATTGAAATCGAAGTCTGTTTTTTGCAATTTGCTGAGCTGTAAACTATATCAACTTTTCATCGGCCAATCTATTGAATCGTTCAAATGCGTCTGACATGCCTATCGTGTGCAAGTTATCAATTAGGTACCTAATAGTATTTTGTTATATTAAGTTTAGTGATATTGGTTTTGTTGCATTGATGTTTTACAATTTATCGTCATTTTTGAAATAAAAAAAGTAAATAATCCGGGGGCCTCGAAAAATTGCACAAATTGGTCTAACCCTAAAGTAAGCATATTATATGCTTGTATTATTGGTGCTATGCATACATACAAATACTTGTATAGTTATAACTTAGGCAGTATAGTTATTTTCTCACTGTGTTTGTCCGGGCCTTCTGTGTAGAATAACCCATCTGCAGTCTTACCTGGCAACTCGTAAGAGACGAACAAAGGCGTAACAGATGATTACCAACATCACTTGTGGTAGAGTGATGTGCAGTAACTTGGCCGGATAGAGATCCACCTTTTTGCTTATTCCTACCGTCATAGTGATAATTATTGTTCCAGTATGGAAGGTAGAGCAGCCGGTAGACTTGCACAGTTGGCCTTTTACCTCCACCGTGCAGCGAGGCATCTACAACATATTATTTCATGTCTATAGGCTGCCATTATCTTATACTATTAGGGGAGTCACATGATTGTTCGCTGTCTTTTGCCAAGAAAATAGTATAGTTTGTTGCTGCAAAAAATAAGACTTTTGAATTAATTCAAAAGGAAGATTTTTCGGAAAACGGCTTCTTCAAGTAATTCCACAATGAAAGTCAGATACAAAGTCTGCGACATTATATTTTATTTATTTATTATACATTACCAATGTACATTACCAATTTATTATACATATAGACGACGAAGTAAATAATTTGGAGTATTAAGTTCAGAGTCATCATCTAAATAAAAAAACATATTTAAAAATTCAAGTGCTGCTTTTATAAATTTTGATTTGTAACAATAACAACAATATAATTTTTTAACCAACAGTTTTGAAGCATATTATTTTTTATTATTTCGTTCTAAATACCCATGTTCCGATTTCCCAATGTAACTTATAAAAATCGGTAACAGATTTTGTTAACATTTTTCGATAATGGCACGACAATATTTATGAAACGCAAAAACTGACAACATTGCTAATGTCAATTTAGTCTCTGAGATTAAAAAACAGGCTATAGTACATAAGTATAATCTTAAATTAAGTCGTCAGCTCTCGGTGCTTAAACTATAAATAACTCAGGTCAGAATTTTCATATTTTAGCAAAGGGTTTATCAAGATCAAAATCAATTGCTGTTAGTCTTGCTAAAACTCGATAGTGGCTGAACTAATTTGACTAACTTTGGTGTTAAGTTATTTGTTTAAGTCCAGGTAAGGCTTAAATGATAAGAAAAAACGAAAAATATTTGAATTTTTTTCATACAAACTAAACGGATGGAACGAAGTTCGTCGGGACAGCTAGTCTTTTTATAAAAACATAACTCAATTACGATTTCATAATATGAGTATAAAAAAGTCAGGATAGACGGTAGGCAATAGGTTTGCCACAATATCACATTGTGGGACTGAAATTGCTTCGGCTGATCATAGGTGCAATGGATGTGCCTTTTTTTAGGGAAACTGAAATTTATTTATTTGCTGAATATGTGCTCGGTTATCAGTATTACGTATCTTCAAGAACTTAATTCTGGTACCAGCTCTTACAAAACGGAGTATTCATATACGTATAGGTCTTGAAAATTCTGAGAGTAAATATTGTTCATTTCTATGTTGATAGTTGTCAGATGATATTCGAAGATATTGTAAGCTATACAGTCTTGAGTTCGAATACTAATCTTTCCATCATATCGTAGGTCTTACTATCGCTAGTCATTTTATACAACGAAATAACTCTTTATTGTGCACTAAATAGAAATAAGTTTTAAAACATTTTTTTAAATACAGATAAATTACAAGTATGTAAATAAAACTAAAAACAAAAAGTCAGTCATATCATATCGCCAAGTCAGTGATAAGTTCTAGGCAACCTCATAGTATGGAATAAGATTCATGAAGGTACTGTGCAAAGGTGCTGTTAAAAACATGAAAATAATCATCTTACACTACATGAAATAAACTATCCTAAAACCAGAAGCTTGTTTTAAATACAGGTACCTACTTATAGCAACAAACAGACAAGAAAAATCAAATGCAACATTTAATTACACATATAATTATAGTGAACAAAGAAAGTGAGTTTGACTTCTACTGACCTCCGCCTACCACTGTGATAATAAAAGCCATGACAATATTTATATATTATGTGAAAAAACTAAGGCAACCTACCTATCTTGCTGTCCGTGGACCATAATACTTGCATAAATTGTACATTCTCCAAACATGCAAAAATTATCGTCGATATTTTTGCGTCCAGTACGTTACTTATTATTGGTATGCAAAAATGATGTGTAAAGTAAACTAAGTATATAAAAGATAATTAATTTTAGCTAATAAATGAATTATAAAAAAATAAATATTACTGGACAAGTTACACAAATTGAATCCCCCAAAATAAGCAAAATATATGCTTGCGTTATGGATGTTAGTCAACGATACTAATTCATAGAAATACTTAAATATAAACCAGAATAAATTTAATAAGCACCCAGACTCAGAAATGAAGACATTTAAATGTTCATCACACAAATGCCTGATCCCGTTGGGAATCGAACCCGAGTCTCGCGCTTGGTCGATGTAGTTAGTTACGCTAACCTCTCACCAACGAAGCTTATGTCTAAAAACATGACGAGTATGTAACATCCAACGAAGATATATTAACATGTGAGAAATTGGCTATTAGCGTTATGACAGGCCATCTACATTCCTGGCCAACAAAGACCATTCTACGATTAAAATAACACCTCCTTCGAAGAACGTATGCATACCTACACTATTTCATAAGGCCGTCACGTTTCCGCTGGGGCCCTATACCTTTTTTCAAAAAACTTAGCGTCCCATTAACAATAAGATCAAAACTAGCCGCACGTTACAATGGCCGAGCGCCAGCCTCCGACCGACAGATACTTCCAGGAATCGCCTTTAAAAAAAGTCGACTCATCCTGGACGTCCGAGGGTTGGCAAACTGCCTTTACATAAATCAATTTGGTAAATAACCAAGTGCCTTATTAATTGATTTACTTTTCTCTACTTTTATTTAGAAGTAGAGCTATCTATACATACAATAAATCTGTAGAAGGGTCAAAATATTGAAAAAATAAATAGTAGGGGGTGTCACTGGATCGAAACCAAACCCAAATATGTGATTAAAAAAAATTTTGTCTGTCTGTCTGTATGTTCAGGCATCACATAAAACTAACGGTTCGATTTCGATGAAACTTGGTAAAATTATACCTTATTATCCTGGACATAAAATGGGATACTTTTATCCTGGAAAAATACGTAGAAAAAAATCTTAACTTTTCAGTTTTATTTCGCGAAGACCAACATCCGCGCGGACGGAGTCGCGGGCGGAAGCTAGTTTTTAATAAATACCTAAAAGTGACTCGTTTTGGGTGTCCATGGATTAGCATGTTTTTCTTCTCTTTATATGATTCCATAAAAAAACAGGTTTCTAAATTAAAATTTTCTGGTTAGATAATCTCTTAAATGAGTACCTATAGGTTAAAAGGTAAATTACTTATTTAGATATTTTTTAAATCTTTCGATTATTTGAAATATTGCCGACTTCATAGAGAGTCATACAGTAGGGATTCTTATATTATTTGTCCCTTTCTGACTTTGCTTCTATCAATATTGATTTGTAAATATACTAATCACCTTTGTGGTCTATTGGTCCCGGCGCCAGCGTTGGACTTGACTTCAGAGGTCACGTGTTTGATCCCCGGGTCGGGCAACAAAAATTAGAAAACGAGTAGTTTCAATTTTCTTATGAAAAAAACGTCGCCCGGGATTGGATATATGCCCGGTTGGCGATAGATTTGCCATCTATCACATTGTAGGATTTAGTGTCTTCGGCTAGTAGTGGGTGCCTTGTTTGTGCTTTTGCGTACCTTTCTTCAGAGATGTGGGCGTGAAGATACATAAATTAACTTTTATTTGTTACTTACTACAATCAAGTTATCAAATTAGCGTAAGTACCTCCGACTTTTTAATAATAACTAAACCAAATTATAACCAAATACTGCTTTGTTTTGTTGTTTTATTATTTTGTGTTTTGTGGTAAGAAAAAAGTTGTTGTTCTAATAATATTAATCTATGAACATCTGCTCATTATAGAATATAATAGAATAGAATAAATTTTTATTGTGCACAAAAATACATAATAAATAAATACATTAAAAGAAACTTAATAACTAAGTTATACGCAAAGGCGGCCTTATCGCCAAAGCAGCGATCTCTTCCAGGCAACCTTATGTTATGGAGACATAATAAAATAAATTTTGCACGATGGTGCTCTTAATACACAAAAAAGTAATATAACACATGCAATATCAATAGAAATAGAATTATTTTAAAATAAAGGAAGAAAAGATTAAACAGATTAACTTTAATCGAGTCTTGTAACATGTTTCAAATGTTCTCTATATATGTTTAAATTTCATACACAGTCTATCTACAAAATTAATGAATCCTTGTTGTTCGAAAACTTGACATAAGTTAGTAACGCATCTATAACATATTCGGAGTATAGGTATATTATTTTTTATCCTATAACCTAAATAAAACACGAAATTGCAATCTTCGTGACACCAATTTAATGCAATATGCAGCAGATAAGCTGTTTTATGAATTAAATATTAAAAAAAGTAAAGATACGTAAAACAAAACCAAATCTATTACAATATATACAACAAGGATCTACCAATCATAAGCGGCAGGTGTTATGCAAATGACAAATTATCTAAAACTCGATAAGCAAATACATTAGTAAGTATAAATTATAGGTATTAGGCGTATGACATTTATAATTTAATCATTAGTTTTAGTTATTTGTACACTATTATTTATAATTAGCCGGCGGGGAACTTCTTCGGCAGTCGATACTCTCTGCCTGCCCTGTTGACAGATAAGGCGTGAAGATATGTATGTATATGTAAAATGACCTTTACGTTCAACTGCTTCTCTACATCCCAGGTTTTAAGTTATTTGGTCACTTTATAGTGACTGTTGTCTGTAATTTCTATGGTACGAAACTGATGACTTGGAAAAAGGGGACAATTTATAAGCATGTACCTATTAAAAAAACCAATAAATGAATTTGGACGATAATCTATTATAAATCAATGTACATTTTGAATTTTACCGCCTCTCATGGAAATCCCTGAAAAACGCGGCAACAAAGTATCCTTAGATAACCTTTTTCGGAACATAATATACCCTACCTAGTAGCAAATATTTGTGACGAAATCGCTTTTAGTAGATTCGGATTGAACCGAATAAAGACAGACAAACAAAAATTTTAATGGCAAATATGTGTTCTGCTACCCTTTTTTAGCCGCTTGCAACTATTTTTTTAAAATATATTTAACTTACAGAATTCTTTCTTCTACCCTTTAGTTTTAGTATACCTAGTCTTGCCATAAATATTGTAATAAAGAAAAAAAATATTTTTTTAA
>NJDD01003404.1:0-82282 GCA_002245505.1 Calephelis nemesis | reverse complement strand
ATGTAATATTTTTTTATTTTTAAGTGTAACAGTATTTATGGCCAGACTAAGTAGGTATGTATATATATTATGTGTTAGTTTTGATGGCATTTATTTTGAGTACTGAGTATTTATTATAATATAAATAGGCCATGAGTTTGTGGTTTGTCAAGTTTACTATACCTACGTGATGTAAGTAAGTTTACTATACCATTAATACGTGATGCCAAAACTTTGGACCCCTTTTCACGAAAATTGCGCGTACGCAGGAGCATAAATTTCGGCAAACCTACAGTTTATGTGTAGGAGAAGTGCAGAACGCTAATATTTTTCAATAATAATGCTTATAAAATACATTACCTAAACCAATAAATAAAACATTACCCACAACTACCTTGACTTTGACACACACAAACAAATATATTAATGATAACAATAAAAGGTAACAGATGGCACACTATAAAGTTAGGAAACAAAGTTTCTCAAGACCAACTACTTGAGGAATGAAGATGGCGTTGTTATTAGCAAGATATTAAAATTTAGTATGGTCGAATTTCGACCAATGGGCGACCACTAGTTTGTATAAAACTTTGAACAACGTCTCTATTAGTAACTAAGATAAACACATTTTTAGACCAAAAGTGTCATAGATTTTGACACGTAACTTAACGAACGTAATCTATACCAAAGACATTACATTTGTTAATCACTGTCTATCAGCTCATGGTAAAGGCTCTGTAGAACAAATTTACTATATTACGTGTTTTCTACCGTCGCCAAAAATAACGTTTATTTACTTGATACACTGTGAGTATACGCCAAAAATGTATCCGAGCATAACAACGTAAGGTCACCCATGATTCACGAATCTGATAGCCATAAATTCAAATCTTTAACAATAATAATGTCGTATGCGTCTTTTAAATCAAAATTTATAATGCCGTATAACGCTGGTTTGCTTTATGAATAAGTTGAAGTAGGATGTAGATTGTCGTAATACCTAATAATAAAGCATTTACCGCCTTGACTGCCTCGTTGGTCGAGTGCCTAGCGTACATGCCTAACTACACCGACCAACCGCGAGGCTCGGGTTTGATTCCCGACGGGGGCAGGCATTTGTGTGATGAACATTTAGATGTCTGCATTTTCCGGGTCTGAGTATTTATTAAATTTATTCTGGTATCTATGTAAGTATTTCCATGTATTAGTATCGTCGACTAACATCCATAACCGAGGATATCATTTGCTTACTTTAGGGTTAGATTCAATTTGTGTTACTTGTCCAGGGATATTTATTTATTTGTAGTGGTCACCCGTTGGTCGGAATTCGACCATAATAAATTTTAATATCTTGTTGATAAGAACGCCATCTTCATTTCTCAAGACCAACTACTTTGTTTCCAAACTTTTTAGTGCGCCATCTGTGATCTTTTATCGTTAACATCAATATATTTGTGTGTGTCAAATGTTTGGTAGTGTGGGTAATGTTTTATTTATTGATATAATGTACTTTAGGTACTTCTGCACTTCTATTACACTTAAACTAAAAGTGTGCCAAATTTTATGCTCCTTCGGCCGCGCAATTTTTGTAAAAAAAGAACTGTCCAAATCAGACCAGCAGTTTAAGGGTAATCTCCATCATCAGCTCATCATCATAAAATCACGATTTTTATAGGTAAAATCCCTCTCAATTGATAAAAAGTCACCAAAAATTTTGTACTTCCATACATTTTTTCAGATTTGCCCTCGATTTCTCCAGGATCCCATCATCAGATCCTGAGTTCCTTCCTATGGGACCACCTGTGGAGCTTACGCATTCAAATAAAAAAGAATTTTGCAAATTAGTCCACCCGTTTAGAAATGATCGCTGAACATACATAAAAAAAAATATCGCGACGAATTGAGAACCTCCTCCTTTTTTAAAGTCGGTTAAAAATTGGTCCAAAGTTTTCGCATCACGTTTCATCATTAGGTTTCATTATTCATGATACATTTTTTAATTGATATTGATGAGGCACTAAAATAAAATTTATGCGTTGTTGTAATGATATTGCAAAATTTTTAATCATAAAAATCGTAAATTGTGTAAATTGAATGATAATTAGATTTTTGTATTGTATTTAAATTTTTTGTGACTAAATTTAGGTAAATATTTGCATGCCAGTTATTGGTTTAACAGGTTTAAAGGCCGTAACTTCCAAATATTCAAAAATCGTACCCAATTATAGCAAATAAAGATTTTGATTTGATTTTGATGGGATTGTAAGTATAAAGAAGAAAATAAGAAGGAAAACTGTAAACACACTTTTTTGTAGTAAACACTTGTACTTATCCACTATACCTGCACTTTATTTAATACGTTTCGTTACTTTCTAGCCAACCGGTTTCACTGTTTACAGCATCATCAGGGCTTTGAAACTAAAGATAAAAAGACTGTTTTAGTTTAACGTTCTTTCTTTATTTAATTCTTTAATGTACACAAAAAGTCAAAAAAAACAAGTAGCTATGTAAAATTATACAAAAGGCGAGCTTATCTCTAAAAGAGATTTCTTTCAGCAAACCCAAAACGTTCAATACTTATTTGGTTTTATGTTACCGACGGCTGACCGTAAAGTAACGAAAAGTATTTAATAAAGTGTATAGTGTACAAGTGTTTATTGGAAAAAAGTGTGTTTACAATGAATTTCCACCAAGTGCCGACAATAGCAAGTATAGATTCTAAGAAAGGATGTAATTAAGATGCGTTATAGTTGCTGATTCCTGGCGTAGGGATATGACTCCATTGCCCACGAGTAGGATAATCAAGTTAATTAGATTGAACAAGGCTAGGTGCTAGAAGTCTTGTAACGACTCATTCGGGGTGTGAGTGATGATTATTTGTTCCTAATGCCACGGTGTTCGCTATTATCGCATTTCTGTTTTGTAGGGTAAGGAACCCTGTAACTCACGCCAGCTGGGTCATAGTACCTATCAGCTGAGAATACACATACCTTTAACATCTTTGATATATATAGAGACGTATGTTTATTTTATCCAGAAGATTGTTGTTTTGGTATTTGCACTCTACGATGGCGTATTTTATCACAACTTTTGATTGGTTACCAACGTCACCTGATTGAAGTTACTAGATAAGTTGTTTGCCCTTGGAAAAAAAATGTGTAATGTCCTATAAAAGTGTTTACGTATTTTAAAATTAAATTAAATCCATATTAAATACGAAAAATGCTTACAAATTACCACAGTAGTGAACATAAACTGAGTGGTCGAATTTGGTTTAAAAGTGATCCATATTCCATAGTGTTGTAACAAAATGTAAGTTTTAGATAGGTAATTCCCTAAAAATGTCCCGAAAAGAATTATAAAAGACAAAGACCTTAATCGTATCTCAATTTCACTTGTCGTAAACTATAATGAAATTAAACTAACAGATAGACAAAAGATACGTCAACAAAACACTAAACTGTTACAAAGTCAATGTAACACTGTAACATGATATCGATCAGGTTGGCCTCAATTGCAGTGAAAAGCAATAACAAAATATTGTTGCGATTGTTGTCTATTATGCAATGCGGTCTGTACCTTTAGAAGTACAATAATATAGAAGTAATAAGATCATTTTGAACATCCATTAGTGATGCGCCCCGCGTCGCTCCCACGCTACATTGTCCTTTAGGGATGACTCCCAAAATCGTCAATAGCACATGTCAAATCTATGGATAATGTTGCGTAAATTTTATCGACCTTTTTGCTTCACTTTTTTGAGCAGTTTTTATTGGATTGATGTATTTTGTTCACAAGTGATTTTTGGAATCTCTGAATAGTATTAAGGCAGTGCGGGTTTATACCTAGACATATTATATAGAAGAAACCAAAGGCATGATTTATAGCCATTAATTGAAAATTATTGGTACTATTTTTGATACTTATAAAACACTAACTAAAACAAAATTCGTGTACTTGTTTGCTTTCAATGCAAGTGCCTGAGTAACAAACTGGGGATCTTATGGATTTTTTTCTTTTTATTCATTCAATTCTTTATTTTACACAAAACAGTCATAGCACGACCGAAAATTTAAAATTATACAAAAAGCGAGCTCTTTCTTTTTAAAAGAGATTTCTTCCAATAATATCTAAATAAAGAGATTGCTTAAAGGAACTGCAAAATATATTACCTACTGCAAATAGGAAGGCGATTTTAGAAGAACACAAAAGAAAACATTATAAAAAACAACGGGTTTAAGGATATTGAGGAGAAAAGGAGGAGGAGGTTTAAGGAGAAAAATGTCTTAATTATAAGATCAAATAGTTGATTGGGGCCCCATAATACCGTGCACCTACGGTAGTTTACAGTAGATAGGGATAAGTTAATTGACATAATTTAAATTGTTTGTATTAACAAATCTTCATGTAATCGATACAAAAACAGTGTGTAAATAGTAAGTAAATAATTAAAATAACTAATGTTATTATTACTTTTTAAAATATTTGCATACCACAAATTTTGAGAACGTCTTGGAACGTCAAAATAATTTTGTAACATCTTTGTAACAGTCATATTCCGCAAATAAATACTCTTCTTTTCTTTTTCTTTTTTCTTACCTAAACTTACTGTATTTTTTTATGTTTAATAGGAAGGCAAACAAGCAGACGGATTTCCTGATGGTAATAAATTCACGCCGCCTAGAGACACCAAAGATGGTAATGGTGCGTTGCCAACCTGAGACCGGGATGTTAGGACTCGAGCAAAAGTAAGTTTACCGGCTACCTTACCCTCCGAACCGGAACACGTCATGACGTTATTTCGGCAGGAATAGGTGAGGCGGTGGTACCAATCCGGGCGAGTCGCTGCGAAACTTTACCACCTAGTCAGATGTCACGGTGTTAGCGATGATAAGCCTATGCTCGCCTTTTACGAGCTGCCTGGTAAGAAAGGCAGATGGTCTATTCTGCAAAGGATCCCGGACCAACACGGTAATAGTGTGAAAACTAATAGGACATATTATTTCTTGGTAGTACATGTACCCATTGCGCCTATAATGCTCGGTTCCCATAACTCAACAAAGCATTTCCCATGCACTTATCACTTCAACGACAGTTCATGGGGAATTTGATAAGACTCGTAGATAGCGTAAGAATATACCCATTGCCTTTTTTATTTTAATTACATAGCTTATGCCATTCATTTGAATACTAAACTAAACTATTTAGTTTTACTATATTTTTAAGAATAGGTATCTACCTATATTTTCTGTGACAAATAACAGTTGTCTGCTATCAGAAACGTAGTGATTATTGGTGATTATAATCTTTTTGATTATCAGTGTCATCATGTCTGATATTTTTAATTTTGTAATTTCAGCATTATTATTAATTTGAAAATAATATATTTTTACATTAAAAAAAGAATATTACAGTTTAAACGAAGTGTAGAGGACAATATCGTTGAGGAAGATTGGACTTATACATATATTTTCATTTCGTAAAAAATGCCTTATGTAATGTCTTTTTTTAGAGAACCGTGACTTTAAGGTTTCTAGGGCTTAAAATATTTTCTTCTGCTTATTTGCCAGTACCTTTACCATGACTTGCTATAGAATACGTCCGTTAAGTTACGTGTCAAAATCTATGACATTTTTGGATTGAAAATGTGTTTCTCTTAGTTACCGATAGAGGCGCTGTTTTCATACAAATAATTTACAGAGACGGTAGCGAATATAGTAAACTTGACAAACTGTTAACCATTATCTATCTAGTGGTAAGTTTTAGATAGAGATGATACATGTAACATTATATAATTGAATTGATATGGCTAACCAAACTGTACCCTTAAATTTAGTTAATATTCGTTTTTTTTTTCAATTTAAAAACCTTCCTGTATTGAGGTAAAATTAGGCCCGTATTAATAGCACACTCTCAATTTTCATTTTAAATGCCTGGTATGGTGATACACCATCGGTGCGTAGCGTCGCTTCGTTTGCAACGAAACTTGTGGATTAGATAATACATGGAAACTGACCCAGCGACGACGATTAACCCTTATAGAGCCACTAACTAATTTATTCAATACTCAAAATTGGAACTAAACCGTCAGGTATTTCATGCAACGGCCTTCCGCTAACAGTTTCTTACAAGTAGTACCAAAAAAGTGAAATTCCCACTAAGTATAAATTTATTTTATAATATTTTATAAATTTATTTATTTTAGTCCTCTAGTTCTATGTGTCCAGGTTGTTTTTGTCCCTTTGCCTACTTCTTCGGGCATATGGGCGTGAACTTACATTTTTTTTAATTTTGTTATGTAATTCATAATCAAAACTACTAAACCTCACACATCCAATACCGTTTACTGAACAGATAAGTTGGTGCCACTGTACAAGCAAACTTGCATTTCATTGCGGTCTCGTTCTTGAGAGCTGTCTATAAATACGGGTCTTACAGAGCCCTTACCTTATGCTTACGGCATGTCAAGTTTCCTATGCTCGCTACTGTCCGAGTTGGTCCTTCTTAATAATTTGTATGAAAACTTTGAACAGCGCCTCTATTGGTAACTAAGAGAAACACATTTTAGACCAAAAGTGACTTAGATTTTGACACGTAACTTAACGAACGTAATCTATACCAACTCATGGTAAAGGCTCTACCTATAGTTAACGTCAAATTCGTTACCAAACGTAATCTATGCAAACTCATGGTAAAGGCTCTGTCTATAGTTAACTTCAAATTCGTTACCAAACGTAATCTATGCAAACTCATGGTAAAGGCTCTTACTATAGTTAACGTCAAATTCGTTACCAAACGTAATCTATGCAAACTCGTGGTAAAGGCTCTGTCTATAAATACAGGTTTACGTGCCAAGACTGAAGACACAAGGAACATCTACTAAAGTTATTCAGGTTTCATTCTAATGTTTAATGTTAACGATTTAACGATCAAAGGGTCCTCATTGTGTTCTGATCGTTTGAGGTCAGACGTTATTTTACAGTAAAGATTTATGACCTGTTACCCAATTACGCGAAAAGGCAATGTTGTGGTACAAAATATACCGTGACCGCCCTAATTGTTTAGCCTATATCGATGTGGTCTAGCGGTATAGTTGTTGGACTTGACTGCATGAGGTACAGGGTTCGAGTCCCGGGTCGGGCAACAAAAAGAAAATTGGGGTTTTCCAATTTTCTAATAAAAAAAACGTTGCCCGGGATTGGATATGTGCCCGGTTGGCGATAGGCTTGCCATCTATCACATTTTTAGATTTAGTGTCTTCGGCTAGTCGTGGGTGCCTTGGTTGTGCCTCTGCCTACCTCTTCGGGGATATGGGCGTGAATATACTTTTATAATGATGCTTAACCTTAAAAAAATACAAAGCACTAGCCAACCCGGTGAACTTCATATCGCTTGACATTAATGGCTACTAACAGTTTGTACGGATTAAAGCATTGCTTTTCCATTTTTCCTACAATTTTCCCGATTTTTTTTTATATTATAGGAAGGCAAACAAGCAGTTGGATTTCTTGATGGTAAGAAATTCACGTTGCCTAGAGACACCAAAGATGGTAATGGCGCGTTGCCAACCTGAGGTCAGATTGCTAGGCCTCGAGCAAAAGGAAGTTTACCGGCTACCCTACCCTCCGAACCGGAACACGTCATGACTTTATGGCGGTAGGAATAGGTAAGGCGGTGGTACCAATCCGGGCGAGTCGCTGCGAAACTCTACCACCTAGTCAGATGTCACGGTGTTAGTGACGGTGAGCCTATGCTCGCCTTTCACGAGCTGCCTGGCAAGGAAGGCAGATGGTCTATTCTACAAAGGAGCCCGGACCAACACGGGGAAAAACAATTTTTATAACAATTTTCTCCTAACAACACAATAAAATAGAATTAGCAAAATTGGTCCATCCGTTCAGGCGTGACGATGACCACGCGAAATGGGGATTCATTTTCGAATACAGATACGTGGTGAGATTGATAACATATGCCTAGGTTATATCTTTTTTATGATAATGGAAGGCAAACAAGCAGACGGATTTCCTGATGGTAAGAAATACTTAGTATTTATAGCAACCTATAGATAATTATTATTGAAAGTGGTAATGGTACCTTGCCATCCGCGTATTTGAAGCTGGCCTTTTGCGTGATTAATTTTATCGGCTGCCTTATTCTTTTGATAGGAACACGACAGTGGCAATCACCGATTAGCGGCGGCCAGAAATATAGCTGCCATATGCAATACCTAAATCTTAGATATTATTGGGTTGTTACATACTTAAAAACTGTAGACGAATTTGCTGCTGGGAGAAGCCAAGCGGTCAACTATATCTTTTAATAGTTAATGGTAGTAATTTTGTTGTGCACTCACTAAACTAATTTTAAGTTATCGCTGTCTTCTTTCAACGAAAGCAACAGAAAGAGACACAACACTTTTAGCGCTGTCAAATTAGAGCGTACATGTCATTTCTACAGACGTTTAAACTATTACTCGGAAAACGTCGATTAAAAACATCGCGATTTGACATGTTCGGACTAATCTGACGTGTCTAAAACGTTCCATCTCTTTTGCTTTTGTTTCATTTGAAAAAGATAGCATGCATCTAAAATAAGTTTAGTTTGTGAACAGCAGAATTGCCACCATTGTCACGCGTCGAGGCATCGAACATACATACACACAAGCGATATTTATCACTCTATATGAATAATAGACCCTCATTTTGCCCACCAGTAGTCAGTCTACCTTGTGATCTGGCAGTAGTCAAACACTACACAGTGATCTACTAGTAGTGAGTACGTACATACCTAGTGAAAAATAAATACCCCTGGACAAGTTACACAAATTGAATCTAACCCCAAAGTAAACAAATATATGCGTGTGGTATGGGTGTTTGTCAACGATACTTACTCGTATACATAGAAATACTTAAATACATACTTGAAAAAAATTAATAAACATCTATACCCAGAAATGCAGACATCTAAATGTTCATCACACAAATGCCTGTCCACGTCGGGAATCAAACCCCTAGCTTCGCAGTTGGTCTGTGTAGTTAGGCGTGTATGCTAGCCACTCGACCAACGAAGCGGTCAGTGATTTACCAGTAGTTGATTTGTACGTAATGATTTACCAGCAGCCAGAGTACTGGTAGGGATCTATCTACCAGTAGTCAGTACCTAACTAGTGATCTACCAGTAGTCAGTACCTAACTAGTGATCTACCAGTAGTCAATAGTCAAATCTCCCAGTACTCAGTAGCTACCCAGTGATCCAGTACAGTTACAATCCGTTAATGAATTCAATCCCACTCAACAGATATTAGAGTTTGCTTTTCAAATGAGAACACGACAGTGGCTAGCACTGGTATTATAGTAGCAGGTTAAGGAACGTTAAGTCCCCATGTTGGTCCGGGTGCTCTGTCTCTCTACACTATCTCTCAATGGTGGTAGAGTGCTGTGC
This sequence comes from Calephelis nemesis, assembly GCA_002245505.1. NCBI lineage: Eukaryota > Metazoa > Arthropoda > Insecta > Lepidoptera > Riodinidae > Calephelis > Calephelis nemesis. Next base: position 72,862 of record NJDD01003404.1, on the reverse strand, counting down.
AGCAACTTGTCTGGATAAGGATCTACCACCTTACCTACTCCTGTCGCCATAATTACTTGACATGTTCCGGCGCGGGGGGTAGATAGCCGGTAGATTTGTGTAATAGGCCCACACATCCCCTAACATCCTGGCCACAGGCTAGTAACGCACCTACCACATCAATGGTGTCTATAGGCCATGCCTGCTCCCGTCGTGCATCGAACCCGAGCCTCGATGTTGGACAGTGTAGTTAGGCACGTATGCTAGCCACTTGACCAATGAGGCAGTCAATTTTATATAATTACTATCCCGCTCTCTAGTGAAGTTTCTGTGGGAAAAGAAGTAAAAGTCAAAATGTAAATTGGGCTGTAATTAGTTTAGGAGCAGCATTTAGTTTATTACTTTTTGGTTGTAATGTGTACATTACAAATTGTCCCGTAACTTTTTCCAAGTCGTAAGTTTTTTTTAGTTACCATACAGCTTGAAATCAGGGGTGTATCTACCTATGGGATTTTTGAGCTTCAGCCCAGGGCGCTATAGATACAGAGGGCCCCCTGCCCCTTTTAAAAATAATAATAGACGAATCGTAATTAAGGCGTTACGTGTTACAAAAAAAAAACAATCTTAAGGTGCGCAAGTATCAAACGAATAAATATTTTTATCAGCAGAGTTTTTTTCTGACAAGTACCTATACATTACATCATCATAGGGAAAAGGGCCCCCCGAATAGTTTTAGCCCAGGGCCCCACAAAGTCACGATACGCCCATGTTTGAAATCCGGAATGTAGAGAAACATTTGCATGTTCATGCCATCTTATATAAACAGACATATCTACAAGTACATGCCGAGTCCCCGTGCAAGGCAGGCAGAGTTTCCATGTGAACAAAGTTCACCGTGTCAGCTAGTAGTTAAGAAAAAAACATTTTCATTAAAGATGTCTATAAGTGAATGAACCCATAGAGTTGTAGGATGTTCAATTAATCTTAATTATAATTACACCCGTCATAATTTATGGTCTCGCACTTGACTCTTGTATAAAACTTTCGAGTCATAAGTATAATTAGTCAACTATTATAAATTGTAATTATTCATTGTTTGGTCGACCGTGTTGGTCCGGCTCCCTTGTGTACATTCATTTCAGTACACTTTTATCGCCTCTGTGGTCTAGCAGTCCGGCGTCGGACTTGTCTTCTTGAGGCCCCGGTTCGATTCCCGGGTCAGGCAAAAAAAAATAGAAAATGTTTATTTTCAATTTTCTATTAAAAATTACGTTGCCCGGGATTTGATATGTGCCCGGTTGGCGATAGGCAGGTATCCATGGTTAGATCGCATTGTTAGATTAATCTGACCACGTCCACTCTTTTGTGTCCGTAGTCAGACTTTCGTAATTAACTACGGACACATGGAAAAAATGTATCCGCAATGAGACAGTGATGTAATTTGATTTTTTTTCTTTTTCCGTACAATATGAAATCATGTAATATAAACAAAGTGCATTGCAGCTGTAATCGAACGACTAGTTGTCCGATATGTACACATTCAAATTGCAATTCTCGACAAAAACTATAACATTTAAACACAGATTAGATTTTACTAGGCTTATCACATTGTGGGACTTAGTGTCTTTGGCTAGTCGTGGGTGCCTTGGTTGTGCCTCTACCTCCCTCTTTGGGGTTATGGACGTGAAGATTACACTTGTAGAGTTCACAAGATACTTATTGTTAGTAAACAGGACAAAAATGATCGCTTCAATAGGTTTGGCGTGTAAAGTGGTCAGAATAGAGGTAGACAGACAAAAATCCTGCAAATATACAGAATTAACTCTTCCAAAGTTTTATCTGCCTCCTATCTGGCAGTTCGTATGAGACGAGCATACAATCGGTCATTACTCATTGCCAACAACACCGCTGGTGGTTGAGTTCTGCAGTGATTTGCCTGAATAGGGATCCACTTTTTATTCCTATCGTCATAGTAACAGTTTAGCGTTGTCGTGATTAGGTATTTAGGTAGGGTAGCCGGTAAACTTACACATACGATCTAACATCTCGGTTAAAATGTTAAACCTAATATTTTTTCATGTTATTGGAAGGCAAACATGCAGACGGGTTTCCTGAAGATTTTCCTAGAGATATCAAAGGTGGTAATGGTGCGTTGCTAACCTGAGACCGGGATGTTAGACCTCGAGCAAAAGCAAGTGTAGCGGATACCGTACCCTTCAAACCGGAACACGTCATGACGTTATGGCGGCAGGAGTAAGTAAGGCGGTGGTACCAATCCGGGTGAGTCGCTGCGAAACTCTACCACCTAGTCAGATTGCACGGTGTTAGTGATGGTAAGCGTATGCTCGCCTTTTACGAGCTGCCTGGCAGGAAGGCAGATGATCTATTCTGCAAAGGAACCCGGACCGACACGGGGAAGAACCCGGACCAATTGTAATATATTGACTAACCTCGAAATATGGCAATGCAGTGGTTTCATTGGTGCAAAAAAAATCCGAGAAATAAACCAAACCCAAAAACTTTGTTATGGAACGTTTCCCGGAAATTATCCCCGCATGTTTTATAAGAATATATTCAATGTTTACATGTCTCGTATATATTAAACATATTTTTTTTAATTGTCTGTGCGTATGTGTATAATTATTTTTTCAATTAATGTTGTTATCGACAATTATTAGTATCAATAGACCTGTCCGAATGATCTTCAGAGAGGAAAGTCATATAGGAAAAGCGATAGACGTAAAAGTTTTGTAGGCTGTGAATCCCTGCACTAGAACGTTACTGAATGGGAATCTACTAGCATTGAAGTTTTAAAAATTCATAATTGACGCATTTTACAAAGGTTTCCAATCTGTACTAGTACTATAAAGCTGAAGAGTTTGTTTGCTTGAACTACTAGTCCGATTTGAAAAATATTTTAGTGCTAGATGGCCTATTTATCGAGAAAGTCTACAGACTATATATTATTACGCAAAGACCATTAGGAGCGGGGCACCAATGAAGAATATTTCAAAATCGGGTTTTTTTCCTCATTTCTCCCATACAAACTGTTAGTGGCTATTAATGTCAATCGATACAAAATTCGCTAAAGCGGATACTACAATTTATTTCACAACAGCATTGTGTTGTATAAATCACAAATTTTCAGCTATGTGTACATATCATGTTTGTTTCATTACCTGAGCAATTTTCAAATGTTTACAACTACTAACAAGTTTTAAAACCTCGCTAACCTTTAGAAGTAACTGTATTAGAATGTTTAATAACTATTAACCGAGACGCACGGGAGTTTCTTCCATAACTTTCATTGCTTAACTACCTGAACGGTAAATGAATATGTTACATTGTGTTTTAAACTTCGTTGAACGCATTGTGTTAGGTGCAACTCACTTGTAGAGTGGACTGCATTTTTTATTTTTGTCTCAAGTTTTACTTCGAGTAGGTATGGATATTTAGATACTACAGCATCATTGGTGCTAGTCTTCTTAAAAGAGTACGAACAGTATTTTGCATTGAATAACCAATTTTTACTAAGCAGCAAGAGGTAAGTTTCGGTCCATCTGTCACTAAGACCACGTAGTTTAAGTAGTCTTGCTACATCTTCCCGGATTGGTTGATCTGCCTCATCTATTTTTACTGCCATAAAAATATAAAATTTGGTTTTGCAATTCTATCCCTAAGAGGGTGAAATAGGGGTTGAAGGTATGTACAAAAGTCCTCATAAATGAGTTGTAATCAGTAAATATATTAACTGCCACGCGAGCGAAACCGCGATTAACAGCTAGTCTAGATTAAAGAGATTAAGTAAAAATAATGTTTTTTCTACAAAATGACATTATTATTGTGGATCATATGTATAAAATTATGGAAGAATGCGACCAAGATTTGGACTTAGTTTTTAATTAAGGAATCCGTGGAATGGGTATAAATGTTCTAAGGCAGTAAACACACGAGAGATTAATCTCTGTAAATATCTTTATCTTAAAATATTTAAGGGTTCCCAACCGGCCTGATCCATACATAGATAGATCGCGACATATTAACTTACTTAAGGTATGCAGCCAATTTCACAGTGAATAATATTGTTGCACATTAAGATTATTTAATTCGTAAGTTGTTTATTGCCAGAATATAACGTGTTACCAAAGGGGCCTCTATCGTCTACCGGCCCGGTGCTGGTGGCTGGTTGTCTTCACGAGGACCTGAGTACGATTCCCCGGTTGGATAGCTATAAGAAAATGTGTTTATTACTTTTTTTTATTAAAAATTAATTGCTTCGGATTCGGTATGTGCCCGTTTGGCGATAGACTTGCCACTTATCACAGGGACTTTAGTGTCTTCGGTTAGTCGTGGGTGCCCTTTGTGAACCTGTCTACCTCTTCAGGGATATGGGCGAGAGAATATTTTTTTACAAATCATAATCAGTTAAGGGCTGTTTTAATTGATCAAAACCGAGTTTAGTAAAACTAACCTCAGTGTTAACGAGTTCAATTATCATTTTTACCCCGTGCGTAAGCTCTTGCAATTACTCTTAAAATTGACAATATTCTTATCCCCATCCCTGATAATCTACTAACAACGTAAAATAGTTTAATAACAAAGTATTCACATTATCCAAAATTTCTTTGACAATAAAATTGACACGACAATCTTAACAATTAACTAAACGCGAAATCCAAGCTACGAAAGTTTCGTTTATTTCTGTATTGGTATAAGTTTCTATAAATTTTAAAGAAAGATAAAATTTCGCCCCAGGCAGGATTTGAACCTGTAACCTTTTGTCTCAAGCCGACGAATGCTAAAAACCATTTGAGCTACTGAGGATTCAAGTCCCGTGGCAAAATTTTCCCTTTCTTAAATACAAGTATTCTATATACTCGTATTTCAGAAAATCGTTCTCAGCACATTTTGCGTCACGAAAAAAATATAACATATTTTTAACCAAATTCAAAAAAGAAGGAGGTTTTCAAATTAGCTGTATGTTTTTGTGTGCTTGTTACGTTTATTCGGCCAGTAACAAACCAATTTTGATGATCCTTTTCCATCAATGATGAACAACATAATATACAAAAAAGTTATGCATTATCTATATATTAATACGTGATGCCAAAACTTTGGACCCCTTTTTACGAAAATTGCGCGAACGGAGGAGTATGAAATTTGGCCACTTACAGTTTATGTGTAGGAGAAGTGCAGTACCTACATTAAATCAATAAATAAAACATTACCCACACTACCATACATTTGCACACAAACCAATATATTCAATATTGATGATAACAATATAAGATCACAGATGGCGCACTAAAAGGTTTGGAAACAAAGTAGTTGGTCTTGAGAAATGAAGATGGAGTTCTTATCAATAAGATATTAAAATTTATTATAGTTGAATTTCGACCAATAGGCGACCACGAGTCCTACTAATATTATAAATGCGAAAGTTTGTATGTTTATTTACTCCTTCACGCAAAAGCTGTTGTACCGGTTTTGCACTAAATATGACACACACATAGAGGGTAACTTAAAATTGTTCCTGTAACGCCGCGGGCAACAGCTAGCTAAGTAATAAACGACTATCAGGATGACGCAAATTTCTGGATACATTCCAAACATTCAATTATATATTGTATAACGTTCAGTTATGGAAACCCTCATAGCGGTATCGTTTTCAACCATGCGAATTATGATGTCACATACAATAATCACATCATATAGTACCCCATCAGAACCCCCTAATTCCCTTGACAAGGCAATTGTAGCGAATCCACGCCACGTGACCACTATTTGCCGTTATTGTGACGCCGTCATTATATTTATTCATGTGTTTCTACCCTCAATTAGGTCGGCTCATAACCATGCGGGCTGACTAACGGCTGATTAACTTTCATAATGTAAGAAAAACACGCAAGTCATCAGGATTATTTCATTTACATTTGCAATTTACGAAGCGTTTTACTGGTGGTAGACTTTAGAGTAGCATTCTGCAATTTACTGGTGTTAGAAAGAAAGAAAGAAAGAAAATTATATATTTGCGGAATATGTGTGTAAATGAGATGTTACAAAAATATTTAAGTAGGTATATCAACATATTCGACCATATTTTTTTAATATAAATTATTTAATTACATATGGTTTAACTTTTAAGTAAATTATTTATATTTATAACTAGTTTAATTATTTATTACCAAAATATTTAAAAACTATAATTAAATTTAACCCCGTCTACCGTAAAATCTGTTTTCTACCGCATCTGTCACGGGGAATGTTCTGAGGAGTTGTTTGGTTTAATTCCAGCCGCTGATTTCCACCTTCGAACTTCACGACAGAGTTTAAAGTATCATACCCATCATCTTGATGCGTGGCGATCTACAACTGTGCGATTCCGAAGACATTTTTTACCTCGCACAACACCTTTGTGAAATCAGTTACCGAAGGCGGAATTCCCAAACAATTATGACTTAGGGACCTTCAAGAAAAGAGCGTACACATTCCTTAAAGGTCGGCGACGCATCTGTGATACTCCTAGTGCTGCGGATGTCCGTGGGCGGCGGTGATCGCTTTCTATCCGGTGACCCACTTGCTCGTCTGACTCCTCTTGTATAAAAAATCGTCCGGGTAGGGATCTACTGCCTTGCATATTTTTGCTGCCATAATTATAATGTCATGGGTAGTACATTTGCATAATTTACCTAAAACCCTGGCTACAGGACAGCGACGCACCTTCAAGTTTCAACATCTATGGTGTCTCTAGAACACGGTAGTGTGGTGGAGAGCAGTCTTCTTATTTGCTGCCTTATCATATTAAAAAGTTTAATAAAATTGGTACAAGCATAATGATTAATTTAATTAACGTTTGCTTTGAAGTAGTATGTTTCTTTTACTTTGATGTAAGATTCTGAGAATTGCAGTGCAGCAATTTGTCCGGATTGGAAACCAATGTTGCCGCATTTCTACAGCAATAATCATATTGTCACGTTCCGGTTCAGTGAATCTTGTAGGCGGTTCACTTGCTTATTAGCTATAACTTCCCCGCCTTAGGACAATAATTCACTTATAACATTTATGGTTTCTATAAGCAAGGTTGTCTCTTACTATTGGAAGAGCCGTGTTTTCGCTGTTTTATTTCACAAAAGTTTAATAAGTTAATGTTGCGGAGTTAGATATGAGACCGAGAAAACAATAGTGGCCTATTTGTTTTACTTAATATTGGACTCAATATTGGCCAACACTGGACTAGGCCACAGAGGCGATTTACACAGGAGACGAAACCATTTCTCATAAAAAATCCAGAGAGGCTATATTTGGTTGCAGCCTCCACATTGATGTATCTTGAAAACCGACAAACGAATAGCTGGCATCATTAATATAATAAAAAGAGTTTAATATATCAATGGCTGGCTTGAAACTATTTTATTATATTCTCTCATTTGGCACTTATACATGTAAAGCCGTGTGAAGTAACCGGATATAGATATACAGAAGTGTTAGTTACACTATTTATGACTCAAGAATGGCTAAACCGATTTGGCTAAAAATTGACGGGGAGGTAGCTTAGAACCAGGAGAAGGACATAGGGTACATATTATCCCGTACAATAGCGAGGAAACTAGAAAAAACAATTTATTTTTTTCCATACAAACTGAAACGTTGGAACGAAGTTTGTCGGAACAGCTAGTCATTTATAAAGTATTTAGGGAATCTTGTACTGATAAGATTTAAGAGGGCGACGGAATGAAGCACATCCGGCAAAGATATGATGATAAGCTTAAATAAGCAAATCCAGTGGATTTGATATCAACTTGACCCTTTCTTTACCTGTTTTTTATTTCAATACTTCTGTTTATAACCGAAAAAAGAGGAAGTTACATGTTAGACACCTACGTTTTTTTGATAAATAAAAAAAAATCACCTTTGTGGTCGAGGTTTGACTTCATGAGGTAACGGGTTCGATTCCCAGGTCGGGCAACAAAAACAAAATGTGTTTTTTCCAATTTTCTAAAATAAAATTGTTGCTCGAGAGTGGTTATGTGCCCGGTTAGCGATAGGCCTGCATTCTTTTTTGTTAATTGTGAGACAGTGTCTTCAACTAGTCGTGGGTGACATTGTAGCGCCTCTGGCTACCACTTAGGGGAAATGGGCGTGAAAATACTTTAAAAAAAATCATGTAAAAATCGATTTCCCCCGTCATTCTAGAACCATTTTTTTATGCTTGAAAGATCTTACTTCCGAGGTGGCCCGATGTCACGAAGTTATGGAATACCGAGGAAAATACTTTTTGTGTAAGCACCCAGATAACTTACTTATAAAACCTAAGTTTTACTGCATTTATGGAGTAATAACATAATAACTAAACACATTTATTAAAAAAATCCAGTATCTTCACGCCCATATCCCCGAAGAGGTAGGCAGAGGCACACAGGGCACCCACAACTAGCCGAAGATACTAAGTCCCACAATGTGATAGGTGGCAAGCCTATCGCCAACCGGGCACATATCCAATCCCGAGCAACATTTTTTTATTAGAAAATTGAAAAACCCAATTTTCTTTTTTTTTGTTTTTCTTTCTAAAAAATCCAACTTCATACAAATACTTAAATAAAAAAAAACTACAAACAATAAAACAAGTCAAATGGTTTATAATGTTGTTAAAACACTGAACTACTACAACTTTGAAATAGTTTTTTTTTCATTTGTTTAATAAAAATAACATGAATTTTTTTACAAAAAGCTTTGCAAAAACATTGGTTTATCCGTAAGTTTTAACAACCGCAAGTTTTATAACCATTACACATATAACCAAATCAAGAATTCCTCACGAAACGGAAAATCACCAGTCGGATCCCATTCCTACCCAGGTTAAACCTTCTTTCTTTTTTATTTTAGATTCTTAATACTTTGCAAAAAAATATTTTTTTTTGCGATTCATAAATTTGTTTATGTGCGTATTGATTACAAAAATGTTCCAAGTATGTCTTTGTTAAGTGTTACTTTTATCCCTATTAAAACGACTAGACTTGTATTCTTTATGGTCTTTTTAATAGTTTTTTCCACCGGGTTATTGTTTTTTTATGTTTATCACTACATAGTATAAAACAAAGTTGCTTCCTGTGTCCCTTTGTATGCTTAAATCTTTTAAACTACGCAACGGATTTTGATGCGTTTTTTTTTAATAAAGTTATTGAAGAGGTAGGTTAATATGTATATTTTATACCCGTGCAAAGCAGGGGCGGGCTGCTAGTAGGTATAAGATAAAACACAAAAGTTAGTATAATACTTCGTTTAATATATATACTTACGAACTGATAGACATAATCTTTTTAATTTCTATATTCTTAACTTTCATTTTCATTCTAATCAAATTAGTATACTAATAAGTATGAAATAAACATTACCTCGTTTACCTTAATTAACCATAGACACACAAAAAAGTTAAATAGCGTCAAAACCCAGCCACAAAATGGTTTGTATTTCGGCTATTAATTCTCGGTACGTTTCACACTTTCACGGGCCATTCCTACAGATTACAGAATAGACATAGAACACAATAGGCCACGGGGTATCTGGCGCCAGTTTGTCGCTCCCATACAAGAGAATAACGGACACGCCAACCTGCCACGCAGTATAGTCATCCGTGAAATGCTTACGAGTACCTGTTCATATTGTGCTATGGGTACTTAACTTCTTATATATTATTTGCACTTAAACGATTCAAAAAGGACAGGAAGCGTTGGACAGTTTTCCTGAATTACGTCGCTTTGTATTGGGATTCCCCGTTTTTTCAAAATGTTTACTTCTCTAACAAAAATTATAATAGTAAGACCACACCACTGTTCAATGACAAACAACATTCCAGTATAATCCTTTTTAAACCACACCGGGAACTTATAAATACATACTAAGTACGGTACAAGAGTAAACATACTATATATATACACATCTTAATTATTATAAATAGGTAATTTTTGTGCTACTGAGTGAAGACAAATAAACATACATCCATATGCGAAAATTGTACATTCATACATTTTTTTCCATAACAATATTATAAAAGCGAAAATCTGTCTGTTTGTCTGATATGCATCCACGGCTAAACCAACGTACCGATATTGATGAAATCTGAAGCGCATATAATGTAAGATTCGAGTTAAAAAAATATATAAGCTACTGCTATGATTGAAGGTGAAATTTTATATGAAAATCGTTGAACTTAACCAAAACAGTTGTCCGAATTAACTATTCTACGTTGAGGAAGTCGCAGGTTAGCAGTATTTATAGTCTATAAATAACAACAGTAGTAACCTCATTACAATTGTCATGTTCCGGTTTGAATGTTAGGGTAGCCGGTAGTCCTACTCACGCAAGAAAAGCTTAACATCCAACTTCGGGTTGTCAAAGCACTGATAACGTTTTTGGTTTTTTTTATATGAGGTAAGCAAACAAGCAAACGGATCTCCTGATGGTAAAAGACAATAACACCATAGATGTTACAGATGCGTCCTGTTCTTGTTGTTGTTGTTCTGAGGCCGCAATGTAACGCCTAATGTGCAAAACTACAGGCTACCCACAAGACTGGAACATGGCGGCAGGAATAGGTACAGTGGTGGATCTCTACCTGGGCACTTTATAAACATATTTCTATCTATTACAAAACAAATGTTAATTATAGTTGATATGGTCCATCGTTGGCGCTCGGTAAACTTCCAAATATTCATATTTTTAAATGAAGAAACACTTGTACTGTTTTACGTATCACTTATAACTTATTATTATTTTATAAATAGCCTACCGGTTTCACTTATTACATCAGGGCTAAAACTTAAACTAGGTACTTGTAAATTATAAAATAATAAATTAGAAGTGGTACGTAAAGTACGTAAATTTAAAAATACAAATGTTTATTGTCAAAGTTGCATTCAAAAGGTTCCTTCCGGTTAAGAAAAAATAAAAAATTGCGTTACTCATAAAATCTTAGGAAGTGACCGCCTTTGTTTCCAACAATTAGAGGGGTATTCTCCGAAATGTTTGAATGGATGTAACATTATTTAGCACAAGAGTGCCATATGGCTGGAACCGGGGGGTAGTCGGTTCGAGGTCCGCAGACCGCACATGTGTACGCGCTCATTCAGTCCGAGGCTATTAATAGTTCATTCAATGGCATTGTCTTCCATATGCACCGGAAACTGCATCTCGCCCCGCCCGCTTCGCGACATATTAGCAGAAACGATTATGATGTCTGCATGCGGGCTCTTATTTATTTTTACGTCTAGCTTATCCTCTTTTTTCATTCGGCGATATGGAACTTGTAACAATTAAGCATAATTTTGTAAAAAGAAACTCGCAGTTTCTTTCCTGTTCTGTCTCCCACAGAGCCTTATGTATTAGTTAGGAATTTTACGAGTTTGATCTGATGAAAGGTGTTTTAATAAGTTGCCAAGATGTGTGAATTATTATATGGCACTAGCTGTCCCGCCGAACTTCGTTTCACCCATTCTGCTTGTACGGGAAAACTTATAATGTTGTTTTTCCTAGTTTTCTCGAAGTTTTTCCTTTTTTATTTGTTAAACCTTTCGTTTCATTTCATGTAATAAACTAATTAAATTGACATTTTTCATGACGTTATAATTAAATTTAATATAAACAATAAAAATTGCATGCCTGTGAAGGCTACACTGTATTTCAACAATAAACGATATAACTATATGGCTGACTATAACTCCCTGGACTTCCACAAATAAATCAGAATTAGCCAAATCGGTCCAGCTGTTCTCGAGTTTTAGCGAGACTAACGAGCGGAAATTGAATTTTATATGTAAAGAGTCAATAAGTATGTCAATAATTTACGTTAAAGTGTCACGTATCAAAATGTAATCATTTCAAAATATATTTACAAATTCTAAAGCTGTGGCTCAAGATTAATGACTCCATGGCTTTCTTCGAATTTTAGACTAGTGAATTACCAACAAATAAAAAAACCCAGAAGGTTAGAACAAAGGTTAGGTGGTAAAACAACCGGGACTACTCAAGTTCTAAAGACTTCCACCGCGTGTCAAACTGATGGCGCTAGTGGAAAAATGAAATTATTTAAATTACCAGGTTTTAAATTTTAGTTTATGGAACTACAACTACAACAACAAGATATGACATGATTGCTTTCCTTTTCCATGTTTAAATGGCATGTAAAGTAAGCATTTAATAAATAAATTATTTCAGAGCCAGTTAGACAGCCCAAGAATTTTAAGAAACAACCCTCTTTTTGTGATATTGGAAGGCAAACAAGCAGACGGATTTCCTGATGTTTTTTTTATGTTATAGGAAGGCAAACAAGCAGACGGATTTCCTGATGGTAAGAAATTCACGCCGCCTAGAGACACCACGCAATGGTGCGTTGCCAACCTGAGGTCAGGATGTTAGGCCTCGAGCAAAAATAAATTGACCGGCTACCTTACCCTTCGAACCGGAACACGTCACGACGTTATGGCGGCAGAAATAGGTAAGGCGGTGGTACCAATCCGAGCGAGTCGCTTTCAAACTCTACCACCTAGTCACCTTTTAACACCTTTGCTTTCTCTAGGTGGCGTGAAAGGCAAAGCTGTTAATGGTGAGTTGCCAACCTTAAACCGGGATGTTATGCCTCGAGCAAACGTAAGTTTACCGGCTGCCTTATCCTCCGAAACGGAACACGTCACCGGCAAGCGCTCACATTACAGCGGCAGGAATAGGTAAGGCAGTGGCACCGATCCGGACGAATCGCTGCGAGACTCTACCACCTAGTCAGATGTCACGATGTTACTAACGGTAAGCGCGCCTTTACGAGCTGCCTTCCACAGAAAGGCAAATAATCTATTTTGGAAAGGAGCCCGGACCAAAACGGGAATATTCCTGTTTGTGTATAATCGTATATAATATACTTACGTATGTATAGTTAGACATTCCAAGACCGAATTGCTAGGGTATGATACTATAGTTGTGTCGAGTCTCCGAAATCGGCGTGTTTGTATAAAAAGAGCATTAAATGTTGAGAAAGCTTGTCCCCGTGTTGGTCCGGGCTCCTTTGCAGAATAGAACATCTGCCTTTCTTGCCAGGCAGCTCGTAAAAGGTGAGCATAGGCTTACCATCACTAACACCATGACATCTGACTAGGTGGTAGAGTTTCGCAGCGACTCGCCCGGATTGGTACCACCACCTTACCTATTCTTGCCGCCATAACGTCATGACGTGTTCCAGTTCGGAGGGTAAGGTAGCCGGTAAACTTACTTTTGCTCGAGGCCTAACATCCCGACCCCAAGTTGGCAACGCACCGTTACCACCTTTGGTGTCTCTAGGCTGCGTGAATTTCTTACCATCAGGAAATCCATTTGCTTGTTTGCCTTCCTATATCATAAAAAAAAGATATACTCTGTCTACTTCGCAAGAGACATGACGTAATCTGACATAATTATCCAATACATTTTTTTAGTGTTTCTGTAAGTATGGTTTGTAAGTTTACCTTACTTTTGCTCGAGGCCTAACATCCTGACCTCAGGTTGGCAACACACCATTACCATCTTTGGTCTCTAGGTGGCGTGAATTTCTTACCATCAGGGAATCCGTCTGCTTGTTTGCCTTCCTATAACATAAAAAAAACTAGACAGATCTGAAAGAATTGTGACACTTAGCACTCAATAACTCTGCCTACTCCGTAAGATATATAATACTAAGTTAATTATTATCACTTCTTTGTTATGTCTCAAGATATTTGCGTTTTATTTGCGTTGTATTTGCGTTTTTTTTTCCAACATCTATTGATAAACCAAATGCCTAAGACCGGGTTAAATATTTTTAATTGAAAAAAAAAATCTAATATGGTGCTAAACCAATCAAGCTAACATGAAAATAGTTTTACTATAAATAGTTTCGTATATATAAATAGTCTGTATCAACCGTTATATCTTCGTAATATGGTTACGAAACCGTAGCACTCGTAGCATAGTTGCTACGATTTTGATCTTTTATCTTACCGGAAATCAACGGAAATTTACTTTGGATTATCTGTTTTACAAAAGTTTGAACATTCACATGTAGATCGATTTAGAAGCTATATTTATTTGCATGAAACATTTAGTAGTTTGCTGTTAAAAAATTAATGCTTATAAAATAAACTTTAACTTCGCGAAAGCAACGTCAATCAAAGATATAGTTGTTTTCTTTGCCTTAACTGAAAAAAAAACTACTTACTTTCGTACAAATTGTACATTACAGTGTCTGCATTTCTAGGTCTGGATGTTTATTAAATCTAAGTATTTCCATGTATGTATTACAATCGTCTATATACACTTATGATACAAGTATACATTTTACTTGATTTAAGGGTTAGATTTTTTTTGTGGAAATCTTCCTTTTGTACTATAGGAAAAAATAAAAGTTATAGTTGTCTCGAGTTATCTTAAAGATTTATATTGGTTAAAATTACATGAACATTGTTACAAACGATACTTTTCTCTGATTTACAAACGATATTTTCCTCTGATTAGTTAAATGTAAATTGTGGAAAAGACTGTTGAAAAAATGTAAAAGTCCGTTCACTAGCAAGTGATTGTCCAATGTTGATTCCGCAATAGATTTTTGTTAGCCAAACCTTTAAGATCTTTAAATAAAATAAAATAAAAATAATAAAACTAGCTTTGATCATAAGAACAACGTCTCTTGCGCCTATTACTTTATCCTTAAACTAGACCAGACAACGACTAACCCATATAATACGAGGACACAAAAAAGCAGGGCGATAGAAAGTGTAGGCCGTGTTTTCGTTTTCTCAACAGTTGAGTCCATTACCGTATATATTTGAAACTTAATTATTTTCCATACGTCACGGGTTCTTAATTTTGTTGAAACATTTAATAACATTATGTTTCGTCCTTAATATCGCATTTATCTGTGACCCATAAATTCCGCTTAAGCTTGGGTCTTTGGATAACCACCCATTGCGCTTCTTTCAGGCACCGACACTTGAGAGCGATAATTGACTCGTCCGACTAGTCCTCGTCCGGACCCTTTCCAGAAATATTTCCCGATCAAATTATTATGCGTTCTAAAAAATGCCACGAGCTCAATTCTGAGAACTGTGAAGCTAGGGCGGTTATATTCAAAGTTGGTGACAAAGAGAGGCGTATCACACTTATGGGGTGTGGAAGCGAGACACTTGTTGAATGGAATGAGGTTCAGCACAGCCAAAGGGGAGAGCTGTGAGAATTACAAGGAATGGATTTATTTATTGATCTTTGTTGATCCGTTATAGTGCTAACATTGCCTTACAATAAATATTATTATATTTAAACACAATAGGAATCTGTAGGTTCTTTAAATAAATATTGGGAACTAAACTGGGCATACGATTTTTTAATCATTTACTTCTAATGTCAATATGCCATGATCGTAGAACTATAACATAACATTACAGTTTAATACTTCTTCAATAAATGAACCAATAATTAAACAAAAATCTAGTGTAAAAAAATTCTAAATCATCTACCGAGTCCAAGTGCATTTTTTAGATTATTCAATAACTGAAGATAAAAGATCAAAGAAATTTGGTTAAGACCGTTAAAAGAGAAAAACATTGGAACACAAGCAACACAGCTAGTATGAATTACAAGACAACTTGCCTTAAAGTTGCGCACACGCAAAATATTATAATTAAGGTTAACTTCAAAAACAAAATTAAGTAAAAAAAGAAAATTGTAATAATTGAAAGATGAGTAATGGAATTTCCTATTTTAATCATAGTATTATTCGTAAACGAGAAAGAAAGTAAGCAAATTATATGTTTGTGTTATGGGTGTAAGTCAACGATACTAATACATAGAGATACTGATATAGAAACTGGCTTAAATTTAATAATCATCTGGGTGTTTATTAAATTTATCGGAAATACAGATATTAAATGTTCGTCACACAAAATCCTCCGTCAGTAATCGAACTCGAGCCTCGCGGTTGGTCGACGGCGTTAGGCGTGTACGCTAACCCTTCACCAACAAGGCGGTCAAAATTTATTTGTCTGTGGAAATCTCTACATGGTATAAAACAAAGGCATTTCCGTAGTCATATATTTTGACTAATATGTGGTCTTGTAAAGCTAAGGCGTGTGGAGCCAGAAACTTGGCTCTAAATGACATCTGATTACTTTCTGACAATGCGAGCCACATGGTGTCATTTTGGCAGTCTTACATGAACATGTTTTTTAAAAGATATTTACATTAATCTATTATTTTTGCGATATCGTTATGACCAAGAGGAATAATTTTAGTTACTAAATTTTTTACTAGTCTGACCAGTCAGTTTTAGTGGCAAAGACCGCGTTAGAATTCAATGCACATTTCGATGTCAACTGGTTCTGAAATTACGGTGGTCATCACATTTCATTAGTAAGAGGCTAACTATCGCAGATTCACAAGGGACTATTTTCCTTAGTACTATACCAGCAATGTGTATTTTTTACTACCCGAAATCCGTCATTCAAAGTCAAATCTTTGTTACAAATCCCGTAAACGTTTCAACTCATTTTGTAGAACCTAGTGTTGGAAAACTTGGAAAATAATTTATCCGACCTGTACCCAAATCGCTCGTTACATCTCATACACCTGTACTAAAATCACTACATGATACTTTGTATCAATAAAATATATTTACGCTATCTTTATCGTTTTTGTATCATGAATAGTATTCAATAAAAACTACTCGTATAAAAAATGTTGGTTAACCTTCGATGAGTGAATTTACTCACATAAAAGTACATCGAATTCTTTTGCAGTGTGGTTTTATAGGATTTTTTTAGTCTGGTCTAGTGACCGGTTTCGGTCTCGATTACATGAGACTCTGAATACAATTTCCGGATCGGGCAACTGGAAATGTTTTTTTTTTTCAATTTTCCAATAAACATAAAGGTTTGATAGGTGACACACACGTGAATTGAAAATTAACGATTAACAACCGAACGAGTAAGTAAAACAAAATCGTGTGAATTCTATTCGGAAGTAAAATAAAACGTGTCGCAATCCTATATAAGAGTACATACAGCATATATACCATAGAAAAAACCGTGGTTTTGTCTATTTAATTTTGAATTTCGAAAAGTTACGATTTTCGTACAAACTTTCCTAATAGACCTTCGGGGATTTAATCTTTTTTTTTCATAATGTGTTAAAATTTGCCGATGTTGTCAAAAAAAAATTCTGCCACCTTACCAATGTCATTTAGATATGATTAGTATAACTATTATTAAGATAAGCCGAGGTTTAATTAAAAAAAATGGGATAGTTTATGTTTGAACTCGAATCTTTAACTACGAGCGTATTAAAATTTAGTTCAGCTGGTTAGTCGTTAAAGAGCAACAGACTGACAGACTTTCGTATTACTTTCGCATTTATAATATTAGTAGATATAGATTAAATCTGCGCTAGCCTCGTACAAGCTGCCTAGCTCAGATGCAGATTGTCTATTCTACTTAGGCCTCGGACCAAAACTGGGTGCTAAATTATACTGCAACGTTAGTTTTATTAGAAATTTGAAAATATACACTTTCTAATATTTTGTATGCTGCCCAACCCGGGGATCTAACTCGTGACCTCTAGAAGTCAAGTACGACACCGGACCGCTAGACCACAAAGGCGGGATTGGATATGTGCTCGGTTGGCGATAGGATTGCCACATATCACGTTGCGGGACTTTGTATCTTTGGCTAGTTGTGGGTGTCCTGGTTGTGCCTCTGCCACTTTCAGGAATACGGGCGTCACTATACTTTTTGAAAATTATATTGCAATAAATAAAAAATATCTCCATATATTATGAGCCTACTGTTTTTTGGGGAAATTTACCCACAGTTTATGTAGGTAAATGCGTTAAAATCAGGGGAATCCTTTTTTTCCCTATTTTGGGTCGTGAGAATCGATCGCGTGAACTCGTCACATCTTATTTGGTAAACAGTATTAGTTTATGTTTGCCGACACCGATTGATTCTT
This sequence comes from Calephelis nemesis, assembly GCA_002245505.1. Classification (NCBI taxonomy): domain Eukaryota; kingdom Metazoa; phylum Arthropoda; class Insecta; order Lepidoptera; family Riodinidae; genus Calephelis; species Calephelis nemesis. The sequence goes on along the minus strand of NJDD01003404.1, from coordinate 54,889 downwards.
GAATACCTCCCACACAAATTATACTTTGTTTGTATAAATATATACTTACAATGCTATCTAAATAGAGTGTAAGCGGATAAATCACAATCCGGGACTTGAGTTCATGAGGTCCCGGGTTTGATTCCCCGGTCGGGCAACAAAAAGAAAATGTGGGTTTTCTAATTTAAAAATGTTGACCGGAATTTGATGTGTTGCGATAGGCTTACCACCTATCACATTGTGGGACTTGTTGTGCCTCTGCGTTAATATGGGCATGAAGATACTTACTTTTTTTACTTAGAAATCGAAACACGACTATGGCGAACTCGTTTTTTGCAAAACTCAGTTTTTTTATGACATTGGAAGGCAAACAATTTGACGGATTTCCTGATGGTAAGAAATTCCCGTCGCCTAGAGACACCAAAGTTGGTAATGGTGCGTTGCCAACCAGAGGCCGGGATGTTAGGCCTCGAGCAAAAGTAAGTTTACCGGCTACCTTAACCTCCGAACCGAAACACGTCTTGACGTTATGGCGGCAGGAATAGGTAAGGCGGTGGTACCAATCCGGGCGAGTCGCTGCGAAACTCTACCACCTAGTCAGATGTCACGGTGCTAGTGACGGCATGCCTATACTCGCCTTGTACGAGCTGCCTGGCACAGGAAGGCAGATGGTCTATTCTACAAAGGAGCCCGGACCAACACGGGGGAAAAGTTTCATCAGGATCAATGTAATGATGAATTGACCGCCTCGTTGGCCGAGTGGCTAGCGTATACGCCTACTTACATCGGCCAAACGCTAGGTTCGGATTCGGTTCCCGCCGGGGGCAGGCATTTGTGTGGTTAAATTTAAATGTCTGCATTTCCGGGTCTGGGTGCTTATTAAAAATATTCTGTTATCTATTCAAGTATTTCTATGTATTAGAATCGTTGTCTAACACCCATAACAAGCATATAATTTGCTTACTTTGGGGTTAGATTAAATTCGTGTGACTTGTCCAGGGGAAAAAAATGCTATGTGTGAGAGAATTATATTCGATTGAAATAAACATTCAATGCCGTATAATCGCAGTATGTTTTGATATAACTCTTAAATAATTTATATACCTATTAATAAAGTCTAAGTTTTACAAACATAAAAATAATAATTTAAACTCTTACACATATGGCACATCAAAACTGTAATATTATTTAGTTTTGTTGTCAGTTCCCAAGGCTGATATCTAATCAGAGATTTACCCACTATTACTCTGAGAAGGAAGCAAAGTTTCCAGTTTAAAAGATAATTCCATAATTTAGGGGAAAAGAAAACAATTACAAATCACAACTATGATTTCGAATTATTTAAAGCATTACTTTCATAATTTTTAAAAAAAAGCAAAATTTATAAATTAAGTTTCTATTACAAATCATTCTCAGTATAACGTATAACGTAAATGTTGACTATACTTTTGCGTCATGATACGAGTAAGATTTGGACACTGTAAAAACAGTAGTTATTATTTATGAGTTTTTATTTATTTTCATAATATTGAAACGCAACAAGTAGATCGATTATCTGGCGATAAAGAAAATACATACCTATAAGTACTTATAAACTTAGGTTATTGTGTTAAGAAATATCTTATATTCATTTCAAACATGTCTACTTCTATGATTTTTTTGAGTTTTTCTTTACATATACGGATCAATCCTGAGAAAAGTAGGGTAAAATCAATATCGTTTATGGGAACACTAGACCGATGTGTGTTTTGCGTTTTCCGTCTAAATTTCATATTTATTAGAATAGAAGAACGGCTTCCTACTGATAAGGAACTTCTCACGGGATTCAAATAAGTTTCTTTTACATCCTGCTTAACTGCATTTACTATTATGCACGTACTTTCATTATAATGTTAAATGCAAGTTTTTACTAAACTTTATGACTTTATTGGTTAAATTATTCATATAGACCCTTGGTTTTACAATTAGCGCCGCCTTAGGCGCCGTGGAAAATGCATCCTATTACTTGTATCCGATATCTTATTAATTTGCAACTTTTTAAAATTTGTCGCTGAGGCACGTACCCCAGTGCCTCATGGTTAAGAATCCATTTTGTGAGGAACCTATCTCAGTGATTCTGTACTCATTATTATGATAAAATGATTTCAAGGGTCATCCGACATATTTGCGCTGAGCTTCTTGGCAACGTATCTCTAACACTCTCGGTTTATCAATGCAGCAAAAACTTTTAATTAGGAGAGCCTTTTAAAAAGTGTGTAATGGTTTCATTGGCAAGAAAATAAGCACCACCAAAAACTGAGTTTCGCAAATTAGGGATGAAGCTTAAAATTACAAATATCCACTTTGAAATGCATTAGTTTGTTGATATTTTATGATTCCATATCTTATTATAATGTTATACATAGTTTGTCTTATCTTTTGTCTATATTACAAAAAAAAACTCTCGATTTCAAGGGTTTATGAATCGAGTTCAAGTTGTTCTGAAGGTGCGCTATGTTTAAAGGAATGGGACAGGCAGAGGGTGGTCTGCGGCCTGCGCGGGCGCATCGCTTTGCCGCAACTATGCGTACTGTCAACACTGACACTACACTGTACACATTTTTTTATACGCACATGTGGCTTACCGCCCAAGCCACAAGTCCTGACAAATATTTGTCTTCAATTCTAAAACGCTTAGAGCCAGCCAGACAAATGATATACTGCCCCAATACACTTCTACCTGGCCGACATTAATGAAAAATGATGTTTCTTAAAAACTTTGAAATATTCTAGAAGTGACATTGCGCTAAAAATTTTAATTTTCTTTTAAAAGAAGAGAAACTACAGATATTATTTTGGTGTTAAAAACACGCATCGTTGAAGGACACAAAACATTTTTTTTAATTTTAAAGTTGGTCGATTGTGTTACCAATTTCATTTAACATAGATACAGTAGTGGCTATGGTGGGTTACCAAATTGAGATGAGATGAGATGATTCTAATAAATAGTGTCCCGCAAATATCAGTATTTTATCACCGCGTACGTATGGGTCTTTTTTGTAGAATATACCACCTGCAACCTTGTCTGGCACCTCGCAAGAGGTGAGACAAGGTTAAATTGGTCCTTACCAACAAGGCCACTGGTAATCGAGTGCTGGATAGTGATTTGTCTGGGAAAGGATCCGACATCTTGCCCATTCTTTCCACCATAATCACAATGTCAAATTCCGGTCCGGAGCCGATAGACTTCCACATTAGGCCGCAGGATAATATATTATAACATCGACATATGATGTGTACAGGCCAAGGTTATCTCTTACTACCAGGGGAGCGACATGCTTGTTCGCTGTCTTTTGTCATAAAATTGGCAGGTTGTTTAAAATTAGGCGTTACTTAAAGACCTACAAATGTTTTGAGTTAGATTCGTGCGTCAGGCGACGGTATTTATCTTACCGGCATAACTTGTTAAGATTCTTATAAAAAACTATCGGTCGTAAGCACAACGACATGGCGACGGCATAAATAAGAATATCAGCTACCTATTTTCTCAAACAGAACACTAACGGTACACTAACCACCTAGACACACCAAAGGTGGTAATGGTGCGTTGCCAACCTGAGGCCGGGATAGTAGGCCTCGAGCAAAAGTAAGTTTACCGGCTACATTACCCTCGAAACCGGAATACGTCATGATGTTATGGCGACAGGAATAGATAAGGCGGTGGTATCAATCCGCGCGAGTTGTTGCAAAACTCTACCACCTAGTAGGATGTTACGATGATAGTGATGGTAAGCTTATGCTCGCCTTTTACGAACTGCCTGACAGGAAGGCAGATGGTCTATTCTTCAAAGGAGCCCGGACCAACACGGTCTTTAACGATGTTGTACAATCGGATCTCTTAAATTATGAAACTAACTTCCAGAATCACTTTTTAGGAACCAACAATCGTTACCTCTCCTTGAGATATAAATGTCCATGGACAACGATAACTACCTTCAAACAGTTGGTCCAGTGTCTCTTTTGCCTGTGAAAAAAAAACCTTTCTAAAGCACTCATTACCTTGAGCTAAGTAAATGACTCGTGACTTTTGACATTTAAACATAAATAAAATATGGAAGCACATTCCATGCCGATATCATTATCATACCTACCTGTCAAACCCTTTCAATTAAATCTGCCTCTTAATACATACAGTGCAGTGTTAGGCATTAAAAATAAACCAAGTAACGGCAAACCATTAATTGACTGGACCCGCGGGTGATGAAAAAAATCTATCAGATAAAGAGGGTATTTACTGTTTCTCACGAGCCTTGGCCAACCCTCAATGGCGCCTTGCTGATTGATAGTAGCTTTACCATCATTTTTTACCACCACATGAAATTGGACTTTAACAGAAGAGATTAAGGCACATAATAGGTTGAATCTCGGTGGTACTTTGTTATCCATAACTGCAGTATGTTATTATCTATTTTGTGACTTATCCCCTGTAGTTGGAGTACATTTTGAAGTGTATCGAGAAGATACTTAACGCTCATTCAAGGAATTCTGCACCCTCATATCGTATACCTGTCCGCGGCCACCTCTAAAGGAGCCAACAAAAAATATTATGTTAATTTCTAATATCAAAGCGTTATTCATAGTTTCCATAATAGCTTTGTTATCATTATTGGGTAACATTCTCTTGTAATTGTAGGCTGTTTGACTTCCCGCCGGTGCGTTTTCATTATTAATCAATGTTTATTTGTAAAAAAGTTACACTTGTCACAATGACTTTTTAGTAAAAACTTAAAGTTCACTGATTCATTTATTAATCAAACTGTTGAGCATTTAACAAAAGGAGAAAATGTGTTATAATTAATTGATAAAAGGATGTCTTTTAGAAGAATCATAACTTGTTCGGTCAGTATTTCAAGTCCCAACTCTATAAGTGTTGTAGTACAGGAACAGTAAACTATGAACATCTTATCTTACATTAGTTCTTACATTATCACGTTTTATTAAACTGACCTTAGTCCCGTCTAAAGACTTACGGCCGCACTCAGAAAAGTCAATTATCTCTGAATTAAACCGACATTCTCTCTTTAAACCGATATTTTCTATATAAAATTGTGACTTAGTGATAGATTACACGTTAATTACCATCTCCGAATGCGGCCGTTAGATATTTTTTTTACGCAAATTGATAGAACCCCAAAGTAAGCTAATTATATGCTTGTGTTTTGGGTGTTAGTCAATGACATTAATACATACTCATATAAATACTAGTATAAATATAAACATTCAGACCCGCAAATATAGCCTTCATTAAAAAAATCTGCCCCATCGGGAATAGAACCCGAGCCTTGCGGCTAATCGACTGAGATAGGCGTGTATGCAAATCCCTCGGCAAACGAAGCGGTCGACTTTTGACAGAACAAATGGCTGACTTAATATCAGAAATATACCAAACAAAAAACTATAGTTTTCGTAATTTTATAAAATATGTAATTGTTATTCTGTCTGAGAAATATTCAACATTATCTAGGCAAGCCGTTTCTTTGATTTTAATAGCACACGAATAAGGCGTTTAGTGTTCTGCCAAATGGTTAACCCAAATCCAAACAATCATCTAAAAGGCATATGAAAATAAATACACAATAGCAATGCGGTAAACTAATTTTGTTTTTAAATGTTGCGCGTTTGGTTAGTGCTTAACATCATCATATCAGATGATCGGAATCAAACTGTATCCATTGGCCTACTACAACATCATTCCATTGTCCAGTTTTTAAAGTGTGAACACAAAAATGAAGTTATGAATATGAAGTTTTGATATTATTATCGCCTCTGTGGTCTAGCGGTTCAGGTGTTGGACTTGACTTCATGAGGTCCCGGGTTCGATTCCCGGGACGGGCAATAAAAAAATGTGGTTTTTCCAATTTTCTATAAAAATGTGTTGTTCGGGATTGGATATATGCCCGGTTGGCAAGCCTATCGCCATTGGGACACATTGTGGGACTTAGTGTCTTCGGCTAGTCGTGGGCGCCCGTGGTCGTGGTTGTGCCTCCGCCTACCTCTTCTAGGATACAAGTATGAAGATACATTTTTTTTCTATGTGAAATCAGATAATTAAACGTCACACTAACGACGTTAATTACAAAACAGATAAATTACTCGCCCTGTACATTCAAAGTTATGTGTTCCCGTCATAGAGCAATCAGTATTACATTAATCTCTTTTCGTAGATAACATCAAAATTATTGAAAACTATTCATATTTCTAATTTTATTCAAAAAACTCAATATATTGTCTTTAGGACATTTCCAAGAAAAAGTAGAGACACTGTAGCTTTTAGAAGGAATGCTTCAACATGCGAACGAACTGAGTGGAGGAAAATGATGTTTGTTACGTATGAAACACGACTTAAATTTGTTTAGTGTCTTATTTATTTTGGCCCTTAATGTCTTGGTGTTATTGAAATTAGTGTTGTAAAAGTCTCAAGGCTTTTTAAACCAAAAATGTAAACTATCGATTTTTATTAATCCTTCTGGAAGGCTACATCTCTATTTACGCTTTTCATGGTGCAAACTGATAAGTTTTAATTACCTTAGTAATAATATAAACAAACAATGAAAAATAAATCAGTTTTCTGAATCAAAATATCTTTTGTTTCGACTTTTCTCATCTCAACTACTATCTATACTTACAATCAGTCACATTTATTTAGTATTTCCTGAAAAGGAACTGCGGAAAAAAAGGTTACGCTTAATTGATTTGGATACGAGTGTTTTGTTCTTTATGCGAATATTTTTGTGATTGTTATTATTACGAATTTTTTGGACTTTCAAAAATAATATGATAGTTTTTTTGAAATTGAAACTTAATTCGAAATTGAAAAAGTTGTATTCTTACTCTTTCGCGGTAACTGTCAAAATGGTCGTCCATGTCGTCAATAGTTTCTCACCAAAATTATATTCTCTTAGAGCTTTATTAAATCCATCTAGCTATCAGAGTTCAGAATACTTGGCTCCTTTCTATCTCTTACAATGTCATTTTATGATTTATGTTCAATTCGTAGAGCCGGTAAATTTACCAAAAAAAAACTTAATATTCATGGAGCTTGCGAAGCATTTTTATTAATTACCATATTTTGTGTTTAAGTGCGACATGTTTTCTTACTATTTTAAAATCCATCTGCTTTTTATATGGAATTTAAGATCGAATTTTAAAATTTGTTCTGTATAAATAATTGATTCCACTACCAGTAAAAATACATTTTTGCAAATATTTGATGAAAAGCTTCCAGCAATGCATAGGATACTCAGAATGTTTGGTAGACGATCTTGATTAAACTTTCCTTTACAATAAGCAAAATATCGTCATATATAGGTCAAGTTTTCTTAAAAATTTAATAAAATTTGTTAACGAGTAATCCGAAAACTCGGTTCCTTGTCGAGTTACAACACTAGTTGAATTTCATTTTAGTGAATTCCTCGGCGAGAGCGACTAACGAGGCGTGTTCGGTCGCGGCAGGCGGTTATACGGGCCTCCATCAAATACGCGGCGGCTCTGTAATCCCATAGTGGGTATCGGTTTACGGCGCCTCCCGCAATTATCATATTCCACCTAAACACTTTATATTGTGCACGCAATTTTAAAAATAACTCGCGTCCGGCCGACCTCTATCTGATTTATGGTGGCCGATGATACCCGTCTATTGCAAAGAATGCATTCCTAACAATCGATTCAATTTCACCCTCATCAGGGATCATTTTCCTGATTATGTACTTCGCTTTTTTAACTATTTTGATATATCGATTTTATGGTATATCGCCTCTAAACTAACAGTGTGATTTATTATTAACTTACTTTTACATACAGGTTAATTTACTGTTTTAAAGTAATACTTCGATACCTACTCTTTATTATTGCTTACGGCCAATATTAATCATCAATCCTAATCCAAAACTTGCTGTCCAAGATTGATATTTTGATCCATTTTTATTTTATCGCTTGCCAATAACATATCTGTGGTAAGTAACATATCTAGGAACATTAAGGGCTGATTTTATCATTCATATTGAAAACCGAGTTTAGTAAAACTAAGTTCAATGTAAACGAATTCAATTATCAGATCCCGTTTACAAACAAATGCAAATACTCTTTTAAAATTGGCAACTGAAATTCTCAAATCTACTTACCATGTAAAATAGTTTAATAATAAAATATTTACAACAACCAAAATTCCTTTGACAATAATACAATCAATTGACTAAACGAGTTTTTTTTTATAGATCGCATTAGATAATGTAAATATTTAATTTTTAAACTATTTACGTGTTAAGTAGATTATCAGGCGATAAGAATTTTGTCAATTTTAAGCAAGGCAATTTGGCAAGAGCTTATGCTCGGAATCTCAACTGATAATTAATTGAACTCGTTTACAGTGAAGTTAGTTTTACATATCTCGGTTTTTAAATATGATCGGTGAAATCACCCCTAATTTATTGTTTAAAAGTGTGTTTTTCACAATCATGAAATTCGTATGCTTATTTCCATCTCAATATTAGGAATGATAAAAACAAGTCCATCCGTACTAGGTACTAAGTGGCAGAGTTTCGCAGCGACTCGCCCGGATTGGTATCACCGCCTTACCCATTAATTACTAGAAAAAAATTAGAACATCGTCAATGTATTGTAAAGTAAATGAGATACACATTATTACTACATAGTATAAAAGAAAGTCGCTTTAAGCTGTCTGTCCCTATGTGTACTTAGATCTTTTAAAAACACGCAACGGATTTTGATGCTGTATTTTTAAAAGGAAAGTTCATGTGTATATGTGTATAATAACATGGAAATTTGACCACACGTGTGAAGCTGGGACGGACTGCTAGATAAATAGAATTCAAAAACCAGTAATTGTCAGATTTGGCTGAAAAAAACGGACTCGTGACCGCCTGCTTTCAAATAAAAATAAAAAAAGTAAAAAGTTTTGAGGTACACGTTAAGAATATAATGGAATAGTTAACCTCCTCCTTTTTAAGACAGTTTAAAACAAGAACAGTGGGGTTACTCTTGAATCTCGATTTGATTCAAATCGGAAATTTAGTCTAATATGACATTTTAGTTCTCTTGAACACAGTGCGAGTTATTAACATTTAGTTCCTTAAAAAATGAATAAATCCGATTACATAATTTCTTGTTTATTATTATCTAAATGTTAATAATTCGTTACTATTGTGTTCAAGAGACGATTCAATTCAAGAGAAAATCAACAGAGGCAATGACATATTCGATACCATTTTCCTGTTTGCATGAAATCGAGTTTCAAGAGTAGCCCCACAGGATCGATCTTGTTTGTCTATGTTACACAAATGTGTTCTTCCAAATAGTTTACTTTATCAGCCATATTTATTAGTAATGTTGTTTCATAAGGTAGCAATTAGCGATGATAGCGCCATGTGTGACGCCGTGGGGGTTGTGATCCGCACATGTCGCCCACGCGACACAACTCCTTGAAAAAATGAAGCGGCCATAAAACGTCGAAGCAGGCGTGAGAAAGACGACACGTGGCCTCAACTCATTCATGCATTTGATTCATAAACTGTGCAGGGCATTGTTGATTATTCGCTTATGACCCCGACATAATAAACTATAAAGATGGGGTATAATGAACCGCCATGCCATTGTGTTTTGCATAGCTTGCGGTGAATTTAAAAACGGTAATTGTGAAAATATGCAAAGGAGATGAAGGTATGACATTTTGAAATGCCATATTAAAAAAATCCATACTATAACATTATTACGCTATTATTTACATTTTAAGAATCCTTATTTTTTTTAAACTTTAGTGCACTATAACTGCAAAAGATCGATTAGGATCTCAAAAGTCATTAGTAGTATTTTTATCAATTTTCTTGGGATTCCATTATATTATGATCTAGACTTGATGGCAAAAGGACCGCTTAAGTGTCATTTTTCAAGAATTTCTAAAATCGGATTCCGAAATGACGGATAAATTGATTAAATACTTAAAAAAATAGGTGTCGAATATATAAATTCCTTCCTTTTTTATGTTGATTAACAATTGAAAATGTAAAATCAATCAAAATATGAGATAGCTATCAGAAGAACCGTGTGTTTGTTCGCTATCTTTTCATATAAAAAAATGTCCTTCAAGTAGTTCACATACCTGCCTTACATTAGGCTCTACTCACAAACTAGACTTATTTTAGATGCATACTATCTTTTTCAAATGAAAAAAGAAAACAAAGAAGATGGAACATTTTAGACACGTGAGATTAGTCCGGTAGTGTTAAATTGTGATCGTATTTTTATTTTTTTATTTTTTTAGCACTTGCCCTGTGCGTGGGATAAATTTCTATAAATTTTAAAGAAAGAAAAAATTTCGCCCCAGACAGGATTTGAACATGTAACCTTTCGTCTCAAGCCGACGAATGCTCTAACCAATTGAGCTACTGAGGATCCAAGTCCCGTGGCGAAATTTTTAATTCCTTTCTAACCCGTTAACGCGGGTAGTTATGTCCTATAGAATTCGCGTAGTTATGTCCTATAGAATTGTGTATCTATAGGACATAACTACCCGCGTAGAATTGTGTATCTATAGGACATAACTACCCGCGTTAACGGGTTAGAAAGGAATTAAAAATTTCGCCACGGGACTTGGATCCTCAGTAGCTCAATTGGTTAGAGCATTCGTCGGCTTGAGACGAAAGGTTACAGGTTCAAATCCTGTCTGGGGCGAAATTTTTTCTTTCTTTAAAATTTATTTAAATTGTGATGTTTTTAATCGTAGTTTTACTTGTTAAACATCCGTAGAAATAGCGTGTACAGACTATCTGACATCTCACACCACTAAAAATGTTTTGTCTCTTCCTATTACTTTTATTGAAAGGAGATAGCAATAACTTAAAATTAGTTTAGTGAGTGCGCAAAATTACTACCACATTCAGACATTGTAATTCAGCCAAACGTGTATGCTCCATAATAGCTTTCCCGAGCGCAAATCGTTCAAATCAATGTCTGCAAATTCGTTTAGCTTAATTGAAGTCGGATTTTTTATTACTAATGGGTGTTTGAGAGGCGGCTGTCACGACGTGGGGCCCGGTGAAGAGTGAGCCGCCGGCAAATACTAACAACCATAACTAATAAGTTCCATCTAATGTTGCTTTTTGAAATGTTTTATCTAATGATGTAATTATTGTTGTTTTTCTCATGAATCGTTTATTTTACTTAAGTATACAAAGTAATTCAGAAATGAACACAGCAATCAAACATAAGTATAACAGAAAGATAAAGAACAAAGGTGCATAATGAAAACCACGAAAGTACACATTTCATAAATATACGAATATAAATATACTTTCCCCGTGTTGGTCTGGGCTCCTTTGTAGAGTAGACTATCTGCCTTCCTGCCAGGCAGCTCGTAAAAGGCGAGAATAGGCTCACCGTCACTAACACCGTGACATCTTACTAGGTGGTAGAGTTTCGCAGCGACTCGCCCGGATTGGTACCACCACCTTACCTATTCTTGCCGCCATAACGTCAGTGCCTGCTGTTGACGTGTTCCGGTTGGAGGGTTAGGTAGCCGGTAAAATGACTTTTGCTCGAGGTCTTACATCCCGGCCTCAGGTTGGCAACGCACCTTTACCACCCTTGGTGTCTCTAGGCGACGTGAATTTCTTACCATCAAGAAATCCGTCTGCTTGTTTGCCTTCCAATATTATAAAAAAAAAATACGAATGTCTTACGAAATACGTTATCAAGTAAAATATTGATAAAATTGTAAAACAAAAATTAGTTAAAAGTTTCTTATTTATAATCTTAATTTTTCTATACCTAATAAAAAAACGACGGTTTGCACTCCGGTAATGCCGGCAAAAGTGAAAACTTGAATATTAACGTTGTGCATTTTTGATATTTTGGTATGGTTAGGGAATAATTTTGCAAATACTTCTTTAATTATGTCTGGCGCATCCAGGCTTAGGATTTCAACAATCTAGCCACAAATTTCTAATATAAGACGATTACAACATTGTACCAAAACATAAAAATAAATGCTTGTTTCCAGTTAAACATTTATCAAATTTAATTTTAATACTAAATAATCTACATAGACACAAAAACTTACTAAATGTTTGTTAATATTCTGGTGTTTAAGGCCATCAATTAAGACGTCCCTCCAAGTTAGAATAATAAGTTTCGCGGCGTCCCAAAGGTTAGAAGCCTCGGGCAAAATCGTGCCGAAAATTGCCGCTATCAAAACAATAACATGCAGGCAAGTGTTGAAAAGATATAAATAAAACTACCAAAACTCGTTTGGTGTGCCAATGTATACTTTGATGTTAACAATAATATAATTAATAGATTTTTACCCGTGTTTGTCCGGGCTCCTCTGCAGAATAGACTATCTGCCTTCCTTAAAACCTATCAGGCAGCTCGTAAATGACGAGCATAAGCTTACCGTCATCAACACCTTGACATTCTACCAGGTGGTAGAGTTTCGCACCGACTCGCCCGGATTGGTACCTTACCTATTCCTGCCGCCATAACGTTAACGTTTGCCGTTGACGTGTTTAGGTTCGGAGGGTAAGGTAGCTGGTAAACTTACTTTTGCGTGAGGCCTAACTTCCCGGTCTTAAGTTGGCAACGCACCATTGCCACCTTAGGTGTCTCTAGGCGGCGGGAATTTCTTACCATCAGGAAATCCGTCCGCTTGTTTTTCTTCCAATATCATAAAAAAAACTACATTATTCCGGAATCGATAGGTAGCAAAGTACGTAGGAGGAAAACTTTTGCTTAAATAATGTAGAAGGATGTTGTGGTTTATTATCAAGTAGAGTATGCATGAATCAAACGATAAATTATGTTGAGTAATTACATACTATACTATATATATATATACATATACTACATTGAATATATATACTATAAATAACCAATTGCAACTAAAAGGAAATGCCTATAACATAAAGATCTTGGTGATGAAAAATGGACAGTAGAATGTATGTGAATATATTTTTTAATATTGTATCCTGTATCCCCTTTTTTATCTCAGACTCTTTTGATGCGAGATTTTTTCATAGATAAAGTGACTATAGAGCAAGATTTATTACATATAAATTTTATAAACGCGCGAAGCCGGGGTCGGCCACTAGTTTAAAAATAAAAGTATAAAGTGTAAAAGATCTTGGTGATGAAAAATGGACAGTAGAATGTATGTGAATATATTTTTTAATATTATATCCTGTATCCCCTTTTTTATCTCAGAATCTTTTGATGCGGGATTTTTTCATAGATAAAGTGACTAAAGAGGAAGATTTATTACATATAAATTTTATAAACGCGCGAAGCCGGGGTCGGCCACTAGTTTAAAAATAAAAGTATAAAGTGTAAAAAAAGTAAAAAGTGTAAAGCCGAAGCGCGTAATTTAAATAATAGTACTATACTACATAATATATAGTACTATACTACATAATATATAGTTTGGGACATATTCAATAATTAATATTAGACCTCGGAGAAGAACATAATAATTATCATCTATGCTACTTTTTACTCAGATATTTCAAAGCATTCACGCAAGAGAGCTAAACAAATTAGATATAGACGAAGCCGAATACAACAGCTAATAATAAAATTGCATTCACCAATCTCCAATAAAAGATTGTAGATGAGACACTACAATTTCATAAGAATTGATATCGATGCGCCTATACAATTGAAACGTTTTGAATAAACGCTAGTTTGTAATAAAAGATGCACTCATGGTATGCGGTATACGTTTTTGTCCCTGCCATGGAGTGAAGCAATTCGATGAAATCGTCATTATATACCCGCTTCTCCATAGTCTCCACACATTTATGGGTATAACAAGTAAAAAGTTTTAATTTGATGTCACTTAAAATACTTAAACTTTAACATAAACGGCTGTGAAGACTGGTTAAGTTTGTTTCTTTAGTTCGGAAAATAGAAGTTTTAGGTAAATGATTATGAATCTATAAACGGAGATTTTATTACTTCGAATCGTCGACCAGTTAACAGTCATGTTTTATAATATTAGATACTAAATTTTTTCAAAATGTGAATCTAACTTAGCGTATCAGAAATCTTACCACTTTTACATTTTTACAGATATTAAGATTACAATTAGACCGATACATATACACACACACAAAGAGAGATACACACATGCACGCACTCAGACTCGCACATACACACACACACACACACACACACACACACACACACACACACACACACACACACACACACACACACGCGCGCGCGCGCGTGCTTTAAACTTATACGAGTCTCTTTTTACATCTAGGATTAATAACTATATTTCATTAGTTCACATAAATCTGTACTTATAATAAAACTGTGGAAGAATGAATTCCGTATATTCAAGATTGTTCTTTACGTTCCGATAAGGTTATAGGATAGTTTTTATCCCACTGATCTATGGAGTTTCCGTGGGAGAGGGGTAAAAGTCAAATTGTAAATTGGTCCACATTTCATTAAAGCGTACTTCGATTTTATTCATTCTTTTTTGTTTCATACTAGGTATGTGATTTGCCAATTGTCTCGTATTCTTTTCCAAGTCATAAGTTTTGTATATTTGATATTTTCCATCGTCGGCACTTGGTAAAACTTCCAAATATTCATCATCATTCATATCATCATTCATAGTAGTTTAAGTTTTAGCCCTCATGATGCTGTATAAGCGAAACCGGTAGGCTATTAATTACAAAGTAATAAATTATAAGTAATAAGTAAAACAGTACAAGTATTTCTTTCTTTAAAAATAAGTTTTGTGGTTTATAAATTACAAACGTAAAAACTCCTTTCTATCTTTATACTGAAAAAGTGACCAAATAACTTGAAATCCAGAATTTAGAGAAACATTTAGACGTGAGAGCTATCTTACATATTATGTACTACATAACATATATCTTCACCCCAAGCCCCCAAAGGGAGACAGAAAGTATCGAGAGCCAAGTGAACGAATTTCACACCGGGTCGGTTAGTAATAATATAATTTGTAAATAAACATTAAAAAAAATCAACGCTATCTTTTTATTCCTTATTTAAAAGTCCCAATTGTTTTGAATAAACCTTTTTCAATTAAAGTCGCTGGCACATCCTTTTTTGCATTACGGTGAGTGACACAAACACTAGTTACTTGAAGACTCATTTCACTACAATGCCAGGGCTGTACGGTCTTAAGGCCAATTGGTCTGAGTCATCACACATTATGGTTATTTTGGTAGCATATGAACCGCGTTTGCATAAAAGGTCACCCTAGGCATCGACCGTGGCCGCAGTTTCCTGCCTTCGAACGGTCAGACTCAATTAAAACTTATTGCAGGGTCGTGCGAACTGACGGCCGTGTTCCCTTACCCCACAGGAAATAGTGCTTATCTAACTTACCACTTATTTGTTTATATTACTACGTCATACGCTAAATTTCTTCTAAATCTTGTGATATCTGATTTAGATACGAAACCCAACCACAAGATTGGGTTAACATATAGTTCAAATAGTTATGGCTATAACTAGGTATATGACCTGTGGAGATTTAAAAAAAAAAGAAATATAGCACAGGAAAGGTAGGCAAAAATAAATCTATTTTTACTCTAAATGGAAACTGCTTTTTCAATTCAAACAATTAAAAGTTAATTTAATACATAAATATTTTCAATAACTTCAAAGGGGCTTAAAAGTTATGAACAAATTAACTAAATATTAATGAAGGTGAAAAATATGTAACGACAGGATTAAAATCTATGATTAAGTGTTAGTGTTCCTTTTAAGGTTTCCAAGCCGATTTTATTTATTTTATAAGATGATGATGAAGAAATTATCGTGGTCTTAAGACACCATAGATGTATTCTATTCTACTTGCCTTTTGTTACTACTTTCTTTCATAAGTTTTGGCCTTCACGTTAGTGTTTTGCCATTGGTCAAGTAGAAATTTGCATCAAATTTTATATCAATTATAATTAGTCATCAGTCTTGAGTCGTCAGTAAGTTATGTCAGGCTCTTGGGTATAGCGGTGGCCTCATTATGCAACGAGCAAACGACTACAAGGAAATACGAGCAACGAGGAAATACATGATACCCTAATTTCCTCATGATTATTTCATTTGTACACTTTCACTGAACAAAATTGTACAAAATGCTACCAAAATTGACTAATTTCACTCAATATGAACACAAAATTCAATAATAGTAGTAGTAACAAAAGTAATATACATTGCGAATAAGTCAAAGCCTGCCATTTGATTTCAGAATGAAAATAAATAAAATTTATGCAAATTACCATTTTGACAACTAAACATTTAATACAGTCTACATTGAATGTATAGCTGTAGTAAAATAATACTGAACCTGAAGAATATTCAATCAATTTGTATCGTTCTCCACACCTATCATTCATTCTTATGATTTTCACTCATTACCCACACGTATAAATCTAGTAGTCGAAAGAAGAATGTCGTAAATAAAGACAACATTAAAAGCAATGCGTGAAGGCATGTAAGGACTCTATAAATAATTGTTTTCACTGAGATAGCGGCATAGATACTAGCAAAAAATGTCGATAGCAATATATGGAATGCATGCAGGGTAATTAATTAAAGCTAATAATTGTCGATTCTCCTTACACATTCAGTCTACGGCGCCAGCGCTATGTGAGCTTTTTCTCAAGGTTATAGAGAGAATATAAATAATACGGTTTTTAATGTACTACGTGACGAAATTTTTGTAATAATCGCCCGACCAAAAAGCTTCGAGAAATGGTAAGAGCGAGACCGATCAAGATAGAAGTGCGTGATCAACCTTTTTGTATGGCGCAAGGTTTTGTGTTCCAGACATAATGATGCCTGATTTATTTCACTGAGATAATGGGAGACTATCTTCGTCCTTAACAGGAAGCAATAAAAGACAAATAATTTTCTTTATTCGAAAAATCTGTGTATAAAGATATATAGGTTTTGAGATATTTACGATTACCTCACACAAATTTCTTAATTTTTTGACATTTTTGTTGCTCTTAATATTTAGATTTAATGTAACAATTAAATATAAATTCATTCAACAAAAATTGAATTGAAATATTAATTTTTAATAATTACTTCCTCCCCATTCTCTTCTCTCTTTCTACTATTCCCGGATTATATACGAGCGTTTCGTAGAATGTAAAATGTAGTAGAATGAAAACCTATGTGTACCCGGGTACCTTCATTCATCCACTTTCGTACTGTATATTTGCTTTGTCAATCTTTCATCTGACATTCTTTCCACGTTTCACGCACCTTACTGTGACGAATATGGCCATTAGACGTAACACCACAGATTTTCCATAGCGCTCGCACTTCGACCGCATTTATCCTACTCTCATGGCTTTTATCTGACACACCCAACTCTCGCTTCCATACAACAACGTTGGGAATGCACAGAATTATGCCAAGTGAGTCTAGTATCTTGACCTAAAACCTCGCCTTGAAATAGCTTACCCAGCCATTCATTCGCACTGTTCCCTGCACACATTCTTCTCAACAGTGTACCTTCCATCCCTGGTAAAAGCACTACTAATATATACAATTTCATTCACTTGTTCCAGCACTACATCATCTACTAAAACTCTTACATCCGTTCTAGTTACATTTCTTTTAAATGCCACTATCAGAGTTAGTGTTTTAGTTTATTTGATACAAGTAACTGAATATCTTTGGACAAGTATCTTCACACCCATATCCCCGAAGAGGTAGGCAAAGGCACAACCAGGGCACCCACGACTAGCCGAAGACACTAAGTCCCACAATGTGATAGGTGGCAAGCCTATCGCCAACCGGGCACATTTCCAATCCCGAACAACATTTTTTTTTGTATTGGAAAATTAAAAAAATCCAATTTTCTTTTAGTTGGCCGACCCGGGATTCGAACCCGGGACCTCATGCCGTCAAGGCCAACACTCGGACCACTAGACAACAGAGGCGATCTTTGGACAAATTACATGAATTGGTCTAACTCTAAAATAAGCTAAATTTTAAACTTCTCATCACGCTAATTATAACTACAATGTCCAACAAAGTGAAATTACTTCAATTAAGCCTAGTCTACCCTATGTTTATACTTCTGTCAAAATAAATTAATATCTCTTGACAAATTAGCCGAATGGAGCTGAATCTAAAGCAAAGAAGCAAATTGTAGTACGCTTGTAATTAAATTTAAAATGACTATCTGCATAGTCCCCGATCTAAGTGAATTTGTCCCAACTAAGCCCCGTCTACCCTATGTTATATATACCTTAGCACTACTATACTTATTGCTGGGCTTCTATATCAGCAATTAAAGATCTATTCTGAAAATAGATTCTCCTTGAACCAAAAAGTTAAGTAAGGCGCTCCTCGGTTCAAGGCTCTTGTTGTTTTCTTAGTATCGATTCAACGTAGGCCTATAAATCTCTCCCTTGTTCTTACTTTAAATTCACATAAAATCGATTGTTTGTTATGCCAAAATAACATTTTTTTAATTAATTGGTATGTATGTATTTATATTAAAGTTGATTTAATACTCAAAGGAATGATCAAGACAATACGATTATTTAAGACTATGGTTGTTACTGGTAATTTCGATTTAATATTCAAATGAATTAATAATAAAATACTTAGTATAATTTAAAGTTATATAGTCTGTGCTAATTTCCGAATGGTTTAATTTTGATAACACTGACTCTTAAGGTATTTTTTATGAATTTATTTATTTATCAGTAGCTCAAATGCTTAGAGCATTCGTCGGCTTGAGATGAAAGGTTACAGGTTCAAATCCTGTCGGGAACGAAATTTTTCTTTCTTCAAAAATTTTAAACTTGACTCTGGCAAAAATACAGTAAGTAAATTCGATATCTACCTACTTTTAACTCCGATTGCCGCACTACAAAGGTTAAAAAACCTAAGCAAAGCTGCTGGTAATAACTAGTTTTCTATTAAATTGACGTAGATATGAGTTTATCGACTGTCGATATCCATAATAGATTTTAATTAGGTCATTGCTATTCCTATCACACGTTGCATCGTCATTTGAAAACCAATAACAATCGATATGGTCCTCAAAATTTATACTTATCTTTTTTAATCTGTAAAGGCTTTTAAATGTTTGACGATCTGTATCGCCACCTAAAACAAAATGAAGTTAATGAAACAAAATTTTAAAATCTGATATCGTTTACTTGTAAGTTATTCCAAAGATAATTAAAAATAAATTGTTTGAAAAAAAATATCTTCAAAACGCAATATGGTACTTAATGAATGAGTTGGAGTAAATTTTTGCAGTTTTACTGCACCTAATTATTTACAGCATGAGTCAGTGAAACCAACATTCAGGTGTCCTAATGTATGAAACAACCGTAGCTTACATACACTATATATCTTGTAGGTATATCCTGGTAGGTATGTCCTGGGTCCTGTAGTAACAGGCTAAGGCTACGCTCTTACGACAGGCAGCGGATACCGTATAACCCCTGCCTGTCAAAAGAAGCGACTAAAAGGGAATTGCAGCTGTGAGTCAACTGATCAGGGGGTCAGTGGGCCTAAAAAGCAGCCTGGGTCGTGTGGCAACATAGCTTGGTGTAACCCCATGCTGTTGTCGTCAAAGTGCTGACTCCAGAAAATTGGGTCTTCTGAGCAATAAGCCTGCGGGCAGGTATAAGGGTGACAGCGGTGCGTTCTTCGGAGGATAGTCACCAAGTGGTTTTAGCCGGTAGGAGTCCGGCATAACCCGCCGCTTCCCCTGTAAGCGGTGAGTATGAGGATTTCCACTCGTCAAAAAAAGGTACATCGCTGTCCTGTGGCGGGGTTTTAAGTCATAATGTTCAATTATACCCGCTTCCTTATAATCCAGACCTAAACATGACAGTGTTAGGACTGTCAGGCACTGGCATTATGGCGATAGGAGCAGGTATAGCTGTGGAACCCTAACCGAGCGAGCTGCTACACACAGTGTTCTTACACCAGCGGACTAATGCATAACTTTTTAGCCGAGTTTTGGCGCCGTCGAGAGAAAAGATGGTCGAAGTTTTTTCATAATTATTGAATTTCGTGTTGATATTGAGTGAAATTAGTTAATTTTGGTGGCATTTTGTACAATTTTGTTCAGTGAAAGTGCACAAATGAAATAATCATGAAGAAATCAGCGTATCGTGTATTTCCTCGTTGCCGTCAAATCTCATTGACGCCTGACATGACTTACTGACGACTTAATATGACTAATGACTAATTATAATTGATTAAAATTGATATAAAATTTATATAGGCCAAATACTATAGGCCAAAACCTAAAGAAAGAAACTATTTAGCCTTTTCTCCCCACCTACGAGCTGCCAGTCAGTAAATCTGATAGATATTATACTTGAGGAGCCCGCACCAACTTGGGGTCAATGTTACATTACATTATATTACATTACATAGGTTTTGATGCTCTGACGGCTGTTTGCGGTCAGTTTGCAGGTACGCTCTATTAGTAAACAGTGGGACTTTGGACCACTTGAATATTATTTCTAAATGGCTGTAACGTGGAGACTCCTAAAATGAGGGATTATGACTTAAGAAGCCAGCATTGCTTTGGGAACTACTTCTTTCTATTGCTCGTATACATAAGCAGTGATGACTATTTCCCATCAGGTAGCCCACTTGCTCTTAAGGCGTAAGTACGTCAGTTTTTTTATAATTTAAATATATTTTTAATTTATTAAGAACTCTCAGAGAAATAAAGACAAATAGTAATTTTGAAAATTTACAGCAAGAGCCTCACTAGATTAATTAACTATCTTATAAATAATTACGTCCTTTTTATTTTATAAAAACATTTTCAAATTAGACTTTCGTACTGCCATTAAATATTTTGCCAAATAATTGTTAAATTTTCTTTACCTTTGAGAACCCGTTGACTGAACAGTATAACATGTATAGAGTGGTTTTGTGTCCTTCTGACTATCTATCAAAATATTTTTTGCATTTTCTTAGCACCACAAACTTTCGCATCTACAATGTTAATACGAGTGGAAGTACGACTTTGTGCGCTAAATTTGAAGCTCACCCACAAAATCCCTCCGAATTATCGAGATTTATCTCATTCTCCAGGCCCTAGACTAAATATGCTAAATTCCATTGCGATCGATTGGTATTTTGATACATGTAAACACTAAAATATCCTCATACGTTTTAGCATTTAAAATATGTATTGTTAAAATTGTGGTTACGCTTCCGAGCCAATTACCAACACTAACAACCTAAACCTCCGTTTCTGAACGATAACGCCCCCATTACGATTAAATAAGGTAGGTATTTGACTGTCAACACCGATAAGCGCCAATTTTAGCATTCAGATAATTGCAGAGAAAAAGCAAGGGTAAAAGCATTCAAATAATGAAAATTTAATACGAATGAGGATCCTCATCCCTGCTTCTTACTCATATTCAACTTGAATCGCTCATATCCATAGAAGTATTGACTGAAGGACTATAAATCGAATTAACAATTACTGCGCAATTTCTTGTAACCTGTCACACGTTACAAGTAATTGCGCAGTAATTGTTAATTTATTGTAAAAGCATTCAAGTAATGAAAATATTATAGGAATGACTATCCTTATCCCTGCTCCTCACTCATATTTAGTTTGAACCGCTCATATCTATAGAAATATTGACTGAAGGACGATAGATCGAATTAACAATTACTGCGCAATTACTTGTAACCTGTCACACGTTACAAGTAATTGCGTAGTAATTATTAATTCATTGTAAAAGCATTTAAGTAATGAAAATATAATAGGAATGACTATCCCTACTTCTTACTCTTAATTCAATTTGAACCGCTCATAGCCATAAGAATATTGACTGAACGAAGTTAAATCGAATTACCAATTACTGCGCAAGTACTTGTAACCTGTGACATCAAGTTTCTACACAACCTACTACTACTTACGCTACTCTTACACGAAATCTATTTAAGCTGCAAATTCGCATCGCAGGGTTTCAAATGATTAGTTTTCCTAAAGATACAACAGCTCTTATAACAGCTGTAAAAGCTGCACAAGGAGCATCTTCAACATGTTACTTTAGCAATAAAAAAATGGAGTTTTATTGCTCAAAAACGAGTATACACAATCTGCAAGTCTAATAATTATTAGATAATTTATTTTTTGTTTTATCGATGGAGTTGATTGATACCTGATACAGAATTAAAACATAACATTAATGTCAGTAAAATTGAAAAAATGTCTCTTTAATTATATGGTCCACATTTAACAAACTATATTTTATTCTATTAAAAAAATATATTATAGATCCATTGCCTATGATAAGAGTTAACGATTTGTCAAGCTTTCTATACTCGCTACCGTCTCTGTAAATTATTTGTATGAAAACTTTGAACAGCGCCTCTGTTGGTAACTTAGTGAAACACATTTTCAGACCAAATGTTTCATAGATTTCGACACGTATCTTACCGAACGTAATCTATACCAACTCATGGTAAAGGCTCAGATTTCAGTTTAAACAAGATTGGGAAATGTAAAATTAAGTTATTAAAATTCATCTTTTGATTTTTGTTTCATCACAAACACAATTCGGCTTGAAAACCAAAATTCTGTACCAAAATAACGTATTGACAATATTTTTTATTTAAATTGACGTTTTTAATCATTTTCATCAAAAATCCATTTTAATATGTTAGATACGTCTCAAATATATTTTTAAGTAGTTGTTGGTAAAATTGATGAAAGCTAAATGCTAATGTTTCCAAAACAAAAACTAATTAAAATAGTCAGTATCGCTACTTATATCAAGTCATTAACTGATGTGATACGAGTATATATAGTAAGTAATACTCGATCGAATACAGTATTTTGCAGAATCTGAGTTTACACTATCACATACATATAAGACAATATAAAAATTTTAGACATTTAACATAGAAATTTTTATAAAAATGGTATGCAAAATTTCATAAAAGACTTTTAGAATAATATAGGTATGTGTCTATGCTTTTAGAACTTATCAAAAGTTTATTTACAAGTGCTATAGTACGATGTAGCACTTGGAAATAAACTTATAAACTGGTCTGCTTACAGCAAAATCCCAAAGGGCCTCAATTCTTAATATCATAACTAAAATGAAATTCCCACGAGCAATATCAAATTAATTAAAATTAGATTGCCGATAAAATATTCACGCCATTAATCTAATATCAGGGGTCACTTACAAAAAACAAGGATACAACTTACATAACATCTCATTGAGCCAGTGGTAATGAAAACAGATTATAAAATAGCATTAAACATGTGGCCAAACATTTTGTTTTTACATACTTTTCTATTACATATTTTTCTGAAAAAATGTTATTCGCAATTTATCTTGGTTCTTAATTCGAGTAATGTATGTACTCATCATTCGCTATTCTGCGCCCCACCATGTTAAATGCCATGCCAAGTCAGCAACTATGGCATGGTCACCATTTAAAACTATTTACATCAAAAACTTTCATATTTTGTTCATTGAAATAAACTTCACTAAATTTAAGCTTTAAAATATTTTCACCTTCCAGTCTGATAGAGAATTTCGTCTCTCGAATTGACACTCCTAATCATGAGCAGCTGTTCGCTGTAGCCAGATCCAATAAACTTCTATCGGATTCTCTTCATATTCTATTCTCTCCCTTCTATCGGATCCTTTTCGTATTCTAGATATTCCTTTAATATCTGTATAGGCAGGTCCACCAGCATTGATCGCATAAATTATATCTCCCAATCCAGTAGTATCTTTTTGTAGAAAAAAATAAGAAAAATAGTCACTAGTGTCACTTTTAGTGGTTGTAGTTTAGTAGTTTATTGATGATGCCAATATAGACGAAAAAGTATGCATTAGTAAGTAGGTATAAATTAAAAAACCACTAGTCGGATTTTGATACAATTACATAAATTTTATTAAAATCCTACTTAATAGGTAAGGCATACACTTTTCACTTATCTCGACGACCTCAAAAAATAAGTGAAAATGTATGCACTACTAAGTGTAATTCAAAAACCACTAGTCGGATCATGACAAAACTAATGTTGGGCCATCTCGGAAAAACCTATCTTTCAAAAAAAGAAACATCAAAACTGATTGGCTATAATTGGCCTTGTAAAAAACATACAAAAAAATAATAAAAAAACATAGTTGAATTGAGAACCTTCTCCTTTTTTGGAGTCGGTTGAAAGCATAGAAAAATAAACCAAACTAATTAAAACTTTCCTAGACTCTACGTTAATATGACTCACGGATAACTTTCTCCACATAACCTTGAACCAAGAAATGAGGGCGATTGACAGCCATAAGTCTGTTGAATGTCTATGAGGTTTTCATGGCCATTGATGATATTTGTAACTAGTTTTTAATAGCCATTGGTCTTTATTACATAAATTTATTATGGCCTGAGGCTGTATAAGCCGCTAGTTCCCACGTTAAATAAGTCAGATGTCGAATGTATGTTGAAAAAATAGGTAAAGATGGCTGAAGACATTCTTTTCTTTTTAACATACACATGTTTAAAAATAACTTTGAATTTTTAAATTAGCCAAGTCGTCTCATGTGATGTCAAGAGACAACTATGGCATACAAATACCATAGAAGTTAAAGGTGCGTTGCTGTACTGTGTCCTGGGGGTATTACCTAAAGTGCGAACCCGTCAACTAAGGGTAGTTAACCAAAACCCCTGTTTGGAACACGGCAATGCCTATTTTACCTACCAGTATTTCTACTACCAGTGGACATTACCAACAAGTAATGTCTCACTAAACTTTAGGATTACTCTTGAACCTCGATTCATCCAATATTGGAAATTAGAATCGGGTTTGTGATTTTAGGTAGTCTTGAATACAATAGGGGCGAATTATTAACGTTTAATTAATAGTAAAGAATAAATTATTTTATCTGATTCGTAGAATTTATTTGTAAGTGAATGTTAATAATCTGCTTATAATGTCTTTAAAAGTACTTAAAATGGCATGTACGATTCCAATTTCCAATTCGCATGATATCGAGATTTTTGAGTAGCCCCACTGTGCTCGCCTTTTTTTCTGCTGCCAGACAGGAAATAGATATTCCATTCTACACAGGAAACCTGAAACAAAGCGGCTATTTTCTTATTTTCCATGTAACTGAGGATCTTGATCATCAGAAGTAAATGAAGCAGCCTGTAAAACATAGAAAAATGTAACTTTAAATATCCATAAAATAAATATAATATAAATAATAGCCATTAAAGTTCCTGAAGCAAGAAGCCTGCAATGCATTGTGCATTTATGTAGAAATACTGCAATAATGCCATTCAGCTACATATTAATCACTACTTACTATATATATTATTACATTATTCTGCTAGTCGTGTTGGTCCGGGCTTCTTTGTAGAATAGACCATCTGGCTTCCTGTGCCAGGCAGCTCGTAAAAGGCGAACATAGGCTTACCATCACTACTTCACATCGCTTCAATCATCAAGACTTAACATCACATCGCTTACCGTGACATCCGACTAGGTGGTAGAGTTTGGCAGCGACTCGCCCAGATTGGTACCACCGCCTTACCTATTCCTGCCGCCATTACGTCATGACTATAGATTATAACATAGACAGATAGACTATAGAGTTATTATACATAGAGCTATAGGTAGGCACATAGATTTAGAATGGATAGGCTGGAGATTGTCAATATCCAAATAACAAAAGCGGCTCGCGCGGATGGTACCACCGCCTTACCTTTTCCTGCCACCATAACGTCCAATGCTTGCT
This sequence comes from Calephelis nemesis, assembly GCA_002245505.1. Lineage (NCBI taxonomy): Eukaryota > Metazoa > Arthropoda > Insecta > Lepidoptera > Riodinidae > Calephelis > Calephelis nemesis. The sequence continues at coordinate 29,099 of NJDD01003404.1, read as the reverse complement.
GTTGACGTGTTCCGGTTCGGAGGGTAAGGTAGCCGGTAAACTTACTTTACGAAGTGTAACATCCCGGCTTTTGGTTGGCAACGCACCATTAACACCTTTGGTTTCTCTAGGCGGCGGGAATTTTTTAACATCAGGAAATCCGTCTGTTTGTTTGCCTTCCCATAACATTAACAAAAAAAAAAAGTCGACAGACAGAAAGAGTTGAGATGATTTTAGGGTTGTAGAAATATATCGCATGAAAAATAAATTTGAGAATAGAATAAAACAATATTACCTATTTAAATCATAAAACACTATATGGAAATTATAGAATCATCGAAGACATACTTGAATACAAAACTCTTACTTAAATAATATAAATATACGACATCTTAAACGTATAAGTAGCAAATATTATCTTATAGGTACATGCATAATGTTTCTAAATTCACTGGAAAGTAAATTTTAAACTTTGATTACTTGAATATTTAAATAAATAACGATTTTTAGAAAAAATCCGTTTGTCCGTTGAAGAGAATGTACGAGTTTGGCAACGCATAGTTAATACCATGAAATTATTCACCTGTCTATAAGTACTACTTACTGTTTAAATTATGAACTTCAGTTTTTACACTTTTTACACTTTATACTTTTATTTTTAAATTGGCTGACCTCATTTAAATTTAGCGAAATGATTAATTATTTAATAACAACTCTATATAGATATCTTTAAAATACATTCTGATTTCCGAAGCTTGATGAATATAGCTGAAGCACATAATTTAAATAGTACTTCTGTATACATATTACAAAAAGTATGCATTTTTTCTTGTTATATTAGCTTGAAACTCATTTTTGTGAATAAAATGTAGCAACATGGCACATATTACTACGTTTTATTTTCAAGACAAATATTACACAGGTACGAATTGAGGCCCCAATTTGAGCGTACCGCAAATTCAAGGCTCTCAAGTCATTGGCACGTCCGCCTTCAAGGCGAATGCGTCTACCAAATGACACTTTTTTGCACTTCAGACTCTTTTGTTACTACAATGTTATGAATTAGGTAACTTTGTATTTTTTGTTTAAAACTTTTGATAACAGGTTAATGCTCGTCTGTCACCTTTAGTGTTGTCAATCAGAAAAACATATTTAAAGTTGTAAAAGTTGTCTTTATCGTTCAAGATATTTCAAAAAATAATCGTTATGGGTTGGGATGATATATGCCCAAAATGATTAATATTTGAATACTTGTTTGTTCAATGTAATATATATACATTTCTCGTTTAACGGTGTGCGTGATTGAAATCCTCCGAAACGGATCGACCGATTTTCGTGTAATTTTGTGAGCATATTGAGTAGGTCTGAGAATCGGCCAACGGTATTTTTATACCCATAAGTGATAAAGGTGAATCAGCCCCATTTTTTTTTTACTAAAATCACATTAAAAATATAGCAGAACAACGTCTGCCGAGTCAGCTAATAATCACATAAAATACATGAAATTTTGATCTAATTTTAATATTTGAATTCTAACCATACATTTCAATTTCGTTTAAGCATGCATATTGATAAAGTATGAACGAAGATATATTCGATTAAAGAAGCTACATATTCAGACCTGTTGGGTACAATAGTTAAACATAGCGCAGATGACGAAGTGGATATCTACTAGTATCAAACATATGCCGATTCTATCTCCATAGTCCGGAAAAGGTGTAAAAACCTTGCGGTTAGCAACATATTAGCCATTTAAAAAAAAAGCTAATCCCCCCATAATGTTATTCTTTTTTTATAAACATGACTTTTAATCGTTTTTTACGACTTACTTAACTAATGTCTCATTATAATATTAAAAAATTTTACTGCTAATTCAATAATCGAATCTATCCGTATCACGTAATATTTTTTTATAACATTTGAAGGCAAATAGGCAGACGGATTTCCTGATGTTAAGAAATTCGCGCCACCTAGAGACACCAAAGGTGGTAATGGTGCTTTGCCAACCTGAGGCCGGGATGTTAGGCCTCGAGCAAAAGTAAGTTTACCGACTACTTTACCCTCCGTACCGGAACACGTCATTACGTTATGGCGGCAGGAATAGGTAAGGCGGTGGTACCAATCAGGGCGAGACGGTGCTAAAATCTACCACCTAGTCAGATGTCACGGTGTTAGTGATGGTGAGCCTATGCTCACCTTTTACGAGTTGTCTGGCAAAGAAGGCAGATGGTCTATTCTACAAAGTGAGCCCGGACCAACACAGGGGAAAAACGTTTATATTTGATTGGGTCATGTATGTCTATTATACGTTTTAATTATCTTATTATTGGTTATCCAAGTTTAATGTATTCAAGTATACATAATACTGCGTGAAAGTAAAAAATAAGAAACCTTTTGTAACGCTATGGATTAATATCTATCCAAACAAAGTCATAAAAAATATTATATAAACGGATTCAAATGGACACATTGCCCTGTCAGACTCGTGTGACGGTTATAAAAAAAATAAGAATGTGTGCGTGTACTAGCGTACACTCGTAAGAAGTAAAGAAATGAAACTTCTTTATGACGTTATTTTTCAAAAAATAATTTACTATATGCAACTTTACAGAAATTGGTTAAATAAAGTTTATTACCAATCCCTACTCCGCTGGAGAAAGTATACTTCGAATCACGCGTGGTAGGGATAAGAACAAAGATGGAGCCTAACGGAAAAATGTGACGCGTAACGAAAAAATGTTACACAACATTTTTTTCCAACCCCGATAAAAAAGTTTCACTTCAAAAATACATTGGTATGCAGGATAGGAAAATGAAATACGATTTCCTCATCTTAAGGTCCGCCACATGCGTTCGGAATAATTCCATGCAGAAAAATCGAAAAGCAATTTCTAGCGCAACAAATCCAAACACCTTAAATGTTTTTTTCTGAACTCCGGATCAGGATTCCGAATCTATGAGGATCACCTGAAACTTTTTAGATTGGGGCCTCCCTCATACTTGCGGAATTCCTAATCCTAATAATATTCCTCGAAATTTTATTCTGACCTAGACGTATAAAATGTGCAGAAGTTGAGTTGCCTGGTATTCACCAGGGTTTCCAGGTGTAAACTGGTATGTCGTTGTCAGTTGCTTTCACTTGATTGAACAATAGAAAAAATATTTCAACCTAAGGGCTATTTTAAACTGAACACCAATGTATGGGGTTCTCTGCAAAAAGTTGAAAAAAATTAACAATATTTTTTTAAATAATTTAAAATATTCTGTCCAGTTTTTTTTTTGGCTACCCATTTTTAATATACTATTTCATATTAATTATCGTATTTATGTACTTATAGATTATATTTAGATACACTATTTATAACTCTGGATTTCGGTGAAAATTTACACATCTGGTAGCTGAAAACCAGGAGACGGACATTGGATACTTTTTATTCCGTCGACTGTGTGGAAACTAGAAAAAACAACATTTTAATATTTCCCCTATGAACTCAACGGGTGGAACGAAGTTGACCGGAGCAGTTAGCTCAATATAAAATATGTTTTACTCTGGGTAGGAAATATGGTTTATCCGGCGTAGGTTTATGTAGGTTCCAATGTTCTACTATTAGAATACAAGACAGGCACTTGATGAATGCAAATGCGCCTTTCGGCCTACAAGTTTAAAAGAAATATTATTTTCGATATTTGGTGATAAGTTTAGTAAATTTACTATATACAAATATTAGACTTATGTGACCATTGAATGATATTTTACAAATTCAAAGAGCGAAATGCCTATTGTTTTACTAAACTTGATATCTCATATGGGGATGAAGCGATACCGCTGGGGTATCGATACTTATACTCGACACTTGTATTGGTCGTCGAGTATCGATACTTACCCAGTATCGATCACAAAGTATCGATACTTACAAGTATCGCATCGTTTTTGGAAAATTTTGAGTGAGAACCGTAACTAGGAATCTTTATTGAAAAGTATTAATAATGTTTTGACATAAAATAATAATTTTTGAGTTACTCCTGATCATGCGCGTCGCGGGTAAGCGCTAATACTTACAACACGTCACCTTCAAAATAATATGGTATGAAAAAAGTCTGTTTTCGTGGTGCTGCTCAACAAAATCAACATTTGTAAATGTCTTTCGGTTAAACTTTTTTCGGGCATAAACAAACAAGCTTGATAACTTACCAAGGCTGCTAACTATACAAAACTAAACCAAGGATGCGTTCTGAAACTTCAATTTACGGCAAACCTTTTTTTTTATCAATTAAAAGATAAACATCCATTATAATTTCCGTAAACCATAAAATTTACTGATATGATTACTTCTAACCAATACCTACTCGATACTTAATTTCAAAGTATCGATACTAAAATGTACTTGCTATCGGAGAAAAGTATCGAGTACCTACTTAGATTTACTCGTATCATTGCATCCCTAATCACATAGCCCAGTACAAACGAAGTACAAGCAATATTTTTTTATATAGAACGTAGTTATCGGTTACCATGTAGCAAGCATCTGCCGCTGTCATGGGCTTGGCTATGCTAAAAATTCTTTGAGTTCAAGGTTAATACTGTGGCAACTGTATAACTACAATTCGCGTGCAAAATGTGTGAGCATATAGAGTAAATTGTTTTTAAATCTATTTTACTACTTCAGAACGTTGAACTTCCTCATATGGTGCGCAATTAGACATGTGGTCGGTAGGTTTTATTATTTTAGCGATTTATTATCAGAATTAGTAAAAACTTGGCGTGTTTTTTCTTCCAATAGTATATTGCGAAACTAGTGGTTCCCCCTGATGCTATGCTATCCTCCAAAGAGATACATCAAAGTGGTGAACATAGTCTTGATATCGACAAAAGTAGGTAAAGCGGTGCGCGGTACTACGGAGCAGGGCCAGCCCGAATACAGCCGGATCTAAAGTTTTGATCAAAGTGGCGAACACAGCCCTGATGTCGACAGGATAAGATAAGGCAGTACTGTGAAGCAAGGCAAGAACGCAAACAACAATGTTTAAAGTGTTTTTTCGAAACTTCGAAGAGGCGAACAGTCTTGATATCGACAGGAGTATGTACGACGTTGGTGTGAAGCAGAGCCCGAAAGTATTTTCTCGAAACGTCAGAGTGGCGAAAACAGCCTTGATGCCGACAAGATTAGGTAGGCAGTAAGAAGCAGGCCAAGCCCGAAATCAGCCGAAAGTGTAGGTCCGGGCTCCTTTGCAGAATAGACCATCTGCCTTCCTAACAAGCAGCTCGTAAAAGGCGAGCAAAGGCTTACCGTTACTAACACTGTGACATCTGACCAGGTGGTAGAGTTTTGCAGCAACTGGCCCGAATTGGTACCACTGCCTTACCTATTCCTGCCACCATAACGTCATGACGTCTTCCGATTCGGAGGGTAAGGTAGTCAATAAACTTACTTTTGCTCGAGGCCTAACATCCCGGTCTCAGGTTGGCATAGCACCATTACCACCATTGGTGTCTCTTGGCACCGTAAATTTCTTACCACCAGGAAATCCGTCTGCTTGTTTGCCTTCCAATAACATAAAAAAACCGCCTTGATGCCGACAGGATTAGGTAAGGTGGTAGTGTGAAGCAGGGCCCGCAATGTTTGTCAAAGTGGCGAACACAGCCTTATAGAAGAAATAGGTCGGTACCCGGTAGAACGAAGCAGGGCAAGCCTACAAAACAGACACGTTAATAGTATTTTCTAGTATGTAACATTGTAGCGTTATTTATTCAGCATAATAAACTGTCTAGTTTTTAATGTTGCCCTGGTTTCACTTGTAGGCATGTCCTGCTAGCTGTCTGGTTTACGGAAGACTCGGTATAAGTAACGGAAGATAGTATAGCGTGAATTTGTCTACATCTATAAAATATAAATATCTTGTGGGTATTGTCGCCGTGGTCGTTCGGGATAAATTTAATAACTGCTGTACCGTTTTCGACCATATTTTATAAATGTCTGTATTTGGTTCCAACATAAAAATAAAGTACCTAGTTTATTTCAATATCTCAACGGATTCCTGTTATCAATTCAACAACTTTTTTTCTCTTTGCAGAATAGACCATCTGCCTTCCCGCCAGGCAGCTCGTAAAAGGCGAGCATAGGCTTACCGTCACTAAGACCGTGACATCTGACTAGGTGGTAGAGTTTCGCAGCGACTCACCCGGGTTGGTACCACCGCCTTATCTATTCCTTCCGCCATAAGGTCATGACGTATTCTGGTTTCGAAGGTAAGGTAGCCGGTAAACTTTCTTTTGCTCGAGCTCAAACATCCCACCATTGGCAACGCACCATTACCACCTTTGGTGTCTCTAGGCGGCCTGAATTTCTTACCATCAGGAAATATGTGTGCTTGTTGTTTGCCTTCTAATATCATTAAAAAAACTTTAATAGTTCAAATGATATATAAAAAAGTCATATTTTATTCCAGAATTTATTGTACTATGAGTATTAAGGATTTTATTTCTTATGTTTTTATTTACCACAGGAATCCGTTGAGATATTGACATAGCCATAGACATAGGATAGCCCTTATGTCAATATCTCAACGGATATTGCCGGAAATGCCGGAGACGCACGAGGGAATCTGCAGAAAGTTGCTTGTATTTAAATAGCATTATTGAGGACTTCATAATGACTAGACTGTTCTTACAAATTTTAGAAATGTATTTGAATTGAATTCCTATTGCATCAAAGAGATGCCTATTAATTTTAACCTAAGTGATCGCCTATTCTCAACTCCCGTTTCGCAATCCGGATTAAAGAGGTGATAGTGAATAGCAATATGTAAGCTTAAACACCCAAATCAGAAAACACCGCTGCCACACAATACTTCAAACGAGTTTTAAATACGTAATTAATTGCATCACGTGCATGTAAAATGTATAAATCTCCAATTAAAAAAAACGACGGGTTACACTCCGGGAGTGCCGGCAGAAATGAAAACTTGAATATTTACGTTGTGTATTTTTGATATTTTGGAATGGTTAGGGAATAATTTTGCATGTGATTGCTTTAATTAACAGTACGGTAGTACTGTCATTTATGTTTACAATATTCATTTATTGCGTTATCGTACACAAACATGACAACACGAACGAACATCAGGTCACGTGTACTGACGCGAGTTTAGAAATTCTTACCCATTCCAAAAAAAGTGCGCAACGCGACTAAAGAAGTTTTCACTTCAAAAATGGTTTAGTCGCATAATGGGAAATCTTGCTGAATAGAGAGATTGCAAAACGAGTACCTAGTTCAGATAGTCAAACAAGACTTTCGTAAAGTTGATAAAAAGCTTTTGTTAAAATAGCTATACAATTTGAGTATTACATCAAAAACAATTTAAAGGCGGCAGCTAAAAAAAAACTAAACACTTCAAAAATCCGACTTCGATTTCAATAATCATTTTGTATAAGTACCTATATAATACACAAACATTTCATATTTTCTTTGACTTCCCTGGGATTCTATCATAATCATGGAGTTATGAAGACGAAGTACCAAATAAAAAAAATCTAAAATCAAATCGGAAATGATAAAAAAATCGATTAACAAACGTAAAAAATATAGGATTCCAACTTATATTCTCCTTCATTTTTCCTAAAACGGTAAAATAGACAGATAAGAAATAGAATCTATATATCTATAAAAAAACGCAAAAATATATGTACCTAAGCGTATAACTTCCGAGCGGCTGAACCAACTTGGTTTTGAAGTATCTTGTGACAAAGGCACAATTAGGGCACCCACGACTAGCCGAAGACAGTAAAGTGGCCAGCCTATCGCCCACCGCGTAAATATATTTCCAACTTCGTGCCAAGGTATTTTAGAAGAAAATTGAAAAAAACACATATTATTTTTGTTGCTCGACCGAGTGATGAAAACCTTACAAAAAGTCTTACGAAGTTAAGTCTAACATAGTCCGCTGTACCACAGAAGCGATAAAAAGTTTGAGAAAATAGGAAAAGCTGCGAGGAAAGTAGTAAAAAATACATTCCAATTTTCCAATATAAATTGAACGGGTGGAACGAATTTTATCGTTACAGCTAGTATATCATAAGTATCACAATTATAATATATGTACTTTCAAATGCGTTTAGCATGAAATATTATTTTCATAAAATACATTTTACTTATTTATAGACTTATCGACTTATTACATAAAAAAAAGGTTGACTCCTGTTAAACTAAAAACAGACTAAAAATGACATCCCCATAACACGAGGATGACGTGGCAGCATTGTATGGGTTGAGAATTAAATTTAATTATTTTTTATGTGTTTAGTAAAACATATGTTCAACGATTTTTATTTATCTTTACAGTAAGACGGATAGATTTTGGTAGGTGTATAATAAATACAATACACAATTTTATGGCAAGGCAAAGTTAGAGCCAAGTTTCTTACTCTACGTAATCTTATTTAACAACTTTACATCAAAGTTCAAATAAAAGTCAGAAACGGCAATTAACATCCAATCTATCATAAAGTCATAATTTATTAACTGTTGATTAAAAAAAACAATTAAATATTGATCAAAAAAATTACTTATCTAAGTGCTTCCGATACTGTTTCAGTATAAAAGAATCACATAACATTTTCTTATTAATAAATGTTGCCAAAAAGTTGGTACCTTTTGAGGTGGTGAAGAATAAACAAAAACACCTTTTTTAGGGGGAGAGTGGACCTTTTTCCCTTAGCATAAACGACACCTCTCAACCCCTGACCCATCCGTTATATTGAATCAACTCCCACAAGTCCTATCATAATTTATGAAGGCAGTGATAGCAAACCTGGTGCAAGCAAATATAGTTGTGGTGATTGTTACTACCTACTCCATACGAAGGTTTTATAGCTGGATTCAGTTAGGATATATATTTATATATATATATATATATATATTTTGCGCGGTTCAGTAGGTAGTCTAAGAATTTAACTGAAACTCAGTTCAGAAAGACTTGTATCCTCAGTAGCTCAATTGGTTAGAGCATTCGTCGGCTTGAGACGAAAGGTTACAGGTTCAAATCCTGTCTGGGGTGAAATTTTTTCTTTCTTTAAAATGTATAGAAATTTATCCCACGCACAGGGCAAGTGCTAAAAAAATAAAAAAAATAAAAATACGATGCAAGAAACGAAAGTTATGGCCATTCTAAAATGTGAATTTCATCGGTGATGAACTCATTTGGTGGGTACTCAGAATTGTGTATATATATTAGATAATATTGTAATCTTTTATGTAGTGGTGTTAATTACACTATTTATATCTCAAGAGCTTCGTAGAGTTGGTAAAAAGGTAGCTTAAAACCGGGTTGACATGGGATACTTTTTATCCTGTTCGATTGTGAGGAAACTGGGAAAAACAACATTTTAATTTTTCCCATACAAAATGAATGAGGGGAACGAAGTTCGCGAGAACAGCTAATATAGGCTAATTAAGGCAAATTATTTTTATGATTAGTCTTTAATACACTATCGAATTAGGCTCTATACATCTTATGATATCTATACATAATTACAAGTTTTAAATAAATAAAACGAGTGTTATTTGTGTTTTTCACTTACTTGGTATTTTATTTAGATATATCTTATATAAGCTTTCGATAAAGTGACTTTATGGTTTCTGTGTTACCAGCACATGCTGAAAATATTTCAAATTTATAAATTATTAATATTTCAAAATAGCTAGGGGTCATTAACTAATAGGACTAAAAAGTAAAAATTAATGAGCTCAGCTAAAGAATTTTTCACCTCAAAAAAGTTGAAATATTACAGGTACATGTTTATTAATGTGAGGCCAGCATACTACAAGGGTTATGTCACGTCAATAGCTATGATAAAATCGGCTTACCTCCAAGGCTACATATACATGGTGATGTTATATGAATTTCTGATTAATTACATCCGTTTCAGAACTACTCGTACTACGTACTAAATATTAATATTAGGTAGGTATATGTAGTCCAAGCTGCCAAGGTTTTCACCTCCGAATTGTTTGAACCTGCATAGATTTTCGTGAAATTTTGACAGCATGTAAGGGTAGTTTTCAAGCCTTAGCGTAATTTGCACATATCGGAATAGGGTAGATTTTGAAGATAATGGTTAGATAAGTTTAATCCCAAAGTTTCATGTAAATCGGTGCAGGTTGAAAATATTCGGAGGCAATACCCTTTTCTACCTTGGTAGCCTGGACTAATAAAGGTACCTACATAAAACGTGATTTCAAGATATCGTTATTTTAAATTTCTGATCCCAAAATACCCGAAACTATAATACAAGAACTATGTTATTTATACTATAGAAAGGTAAATAAGAGGGACTTTTTGATGGTTTGAAATACATGTCGCTAATACATGTTTATTGGTATCGAATGGAAGTGTTACCAAACTAAGGTTGGAATATTAAATTAGTGGTAAAATTTTACCAGCTACCTAAACCCTTATAGCTATAATACAACAATGATAATAAGCACTGATGACATAGCTGAAAAATATATGGCAAGTCCCATACGCATCCAGTATTGATATTAACAGTTTGATTGGACTAATACATTGTTTTTCCAATTTTCCTTGTAAATTTCTCGATTTTTCTATTCATAAGAACCTTCCCCTAACCAGGGCTGTCTTAAATTATGCTGGGGCCCTTGGATACACAAAAACTTGGGGCCCTTTTGGAATATAAAGAAATCAAACTTTAAACTATTTTTTTGATAGATATGATTTTTTAGGTAATCTATTAGATTATTTTATTACAGTATGTCATTAATAACATTAGTATGTTGCTGTTTTTTTTTATGATTACGATAATAGTTTCTGTGGGGATTTCTGTCGAACATAACCTATTAAATCCTCAAACTTAATTTTCTGAAGAGGTCACTTTCTATGCTCAAATTTATTGACAAATTACTTAGTCGTTCTTAAGATGCGAAATTGATCGCTCCAGAATCAGGGCAACGTGAAAAATGTAAAACACCCAACCAAAATATATTAAGTTAAAAGTGAGTGAAAGTATAACTCTGAGTATACGGGCCCTGGGCACGTGCCCCGTGTGCACTTAAGGTAAAGACGGTATTGCCCCTTAAAATAACTAACACTACTGAAAGAAAATTAGCAAAATTGGTCAGTCCGTTCCGGCCTGGTGCGGTGACCAAGCAAAATGTGAATTCATTTTATATATACGTATAGATATATACATCATAGTATGATCAAAGAACAAGGCTCGATATGAAGACTTCTACTCTAAAGTCTTCCTAATTCCAGCTGCCATAGCGACAGGGCTTGCCAAACTTGTAGTTCCGGTAATGTTGCCAATTTCGGACACGTAATCGAGACTGAGGATCTATTACGCGCACCTTTGAAGTTGTATATAGGCGATGGCTATCATATTACAATAAAAAGAATATTACGAATATTTAAAAATGTTAAATAGTACTCGTAGAACAGTATATAATACGTTTAAGTGAATGGATATTTACATACTTAATACTAAGTTAGTCCACCGGTTTATTAGTTTCTATTTTTTTCAGTTTTTGGCATTGGCATTATTAGCATTATTAACATGCCATTAGTCAAGTTGAAATTTGTATCAAGTTGCCCGAATATAAACAAAATCAGTCTTAAATTTAGTCATTCATTGTCTTAGAAGTCATGCCAGGGTCTTGAGTTAGGCGTAGGCCTTCTTACTCAAGCTCATTAAGTGAGATTTGGCGAGTACGTGGAAATACATGATACACTAATTTCTTCATGATTATTTCATTTGTGGACTTCAACTAAACAAAATCGTACAAAATGACCTCCAAAATTGACTAATTTTATTCATTATTCTAAAAAAAGGAATTCAATAATTACAAAATACTACGACTATCTTTTCCCTCAATAGAGCCAAAACCGGTTTTAGTTTTTCAGACCTTTCAAATGTCAGGGCGGATACTGGATAAAACTGTGTATTGTAACAAATAAAATTTTATATTACAATAAAACTGTGATTTTTTATATGAAACTTTTTTTTATGTTATAGGGAGACAACAAGCAGACGGATTTCCTGGTGGTAAGAAATGCCGTCGCCTATAGACACCAATAATGTGGTACCTAATGATGCGTTGTCAACCTAAGGCTAGGATGGTCAGCCTCCTGCGTAAGTAAGTAAACCGGCTACCCTACCCTCCAACCGAAACACGACTATAACGAGCATTGTCATTTTTAACAGTAGATTTACTGTTTTTAACGTGACAACACTGTTTTTCTGTTTTAGTACGATTTTCTACTGTTTTTTATGTCAGTGTTATTATTGATACGGCAATTGCCGTAATATACGGTAGGTAATTGCCGACCAAAGGCATTTTACTTGCAAAATCCGAAATAAACGAATGTTACGCATTTGATGCTGCTGAAAATCATATGAAAAATTTTAATCGAAGGATGTACGATTTTAACAAAATCTGTGAAACAGAAAATGTTGAGGACAGAGTAATACACAACAATAAATAATGTTTGTAATTTTGATTACCTATTTTTAATAAATTATGTTTGTAACTTTGGATACCTATTTTTTATCAATAATATAATTATGTGATTGTTTTTTTTTATCAATAATATTCTTTACAAAGAATTGTATAAAATAAAGAAGTACTCTATGTCCCAATAGAAAGGTCTTTGAGTCAGCAGATATTTTAATGTTTTGAAAATGTAATTTTACTGTTTTCTACTGCTTTTTTAAGATTGACCGGCTGTTTTTCTATTCACTGGGGTTGGCAACACTGATGAGATATAAGGAAGTCAGTCCATCTGACCTAACACGTAAACGAGCACGTACCTATCCAACCCACATCCACATTTTGTTTGAATCGAACCCGAAAATTCTTAAAGTCGAGTCCAACACCGGAACGCTAGACGATAGATGGGGGTTACAGTTAATATTTTGCAAGTTGCCGCTTCTAAAGTATTAATAAATAGACAGCTGAAATTATTAAATATTTAAAATATATGTGATACAATATCGTATAACTAATAATATGCAAATATAATATGAATGAAATGATAGCTCAAGAGCCGTATGCCGAAACTTTTTTTGTATCTTAATTATTCTCAACATTAACTTTTATATTACATTTAAAAAATAAACCTGTTCATAAAATAAGATTAAAATATTTTAGTTACGCCAAAAAGGCTGCATTTCCAGGAGTCTCTCTCTGACTTTAGCAGGTATTTTTTTGTGTCTACAGAAAAAGTAAAATCATTATTTTCCTATTTCTAAATTTAAACATACATCAGTTGTATTCAAAAATATTTATAGTAGATTTAGGATGATGTTAAATTGAATGGAGGAAAAAACAATTTTATGTTTTTTCCTCTATTGTTTTAGTTTATTAAATTTATTCTGGTATCTATTTCAGTATTTCTAAGTATTAGTATCGTTGACTAACACCCATAACACAAGCATGTAATTTGCTTACTTTGGGGTTAGTTTCAATTTGTGTAACTTGTCCATGAATATTTATTTATATTTATTTATTTATGTTCTAGCGGTATAGGCCATTAAAACCCCTGTGGACGATGGGTCCTCACATCCCTACGCCGACCACTGATATAGGAAAGCACGGTAAAGTTGTGAAAACCGCGAGGTTGGCAACACATTAATCATTTTCAAAAAACTACTAATACTGTGTACAAATAAAGAATATTGCTACCACCGATACCAAAATAACAATCGGTGTCATGAAGATTAGTTCCTTAGTTGTATTTAAAGATGCAACATCAACTATTTTATAGTGTAAATATGTATCTGTAATTTGATAAACCTTAAAACTACTAAACTAATTAAAATACACATACTTAGGAATACACATTACTTTTATGTAAAGTGTTACATCAAAATCTTCATAAGAAGTAAGTCTACTGTCGATCCTGCTTCAAGCACACTCCAAAAAGAGTACAAACATACCAATAATAAATTAACAATAAAATTTAAAAAAAAAGTAATTTCTAATTTGAAGCTAAATCAGCTGGAACACGTTTTTTGTTACCGCCTCTCTTACTAAAGCAGAGACAAATCTTAAAACGTTCCCACGGGGCGGGTGCTCGAGAACCATACCGGTTCTCGCCAACTTGAATGTTTGTTGTCAAATTAATCTGTATTCACTAAGTATGCGCAACCAGTCAGGCAACTATTCATTCATAGCCCGTAGAATGCTAGACCGCTCGTGGATCGCCTCGACCGACCTTCGCCGCTTCTCGCAAAAACTATGTGAGCCATCGTGACTCGCGCACAACTATGTGGAAGTACCAGATCCAGTACTGGATCCGTTTTGAGGTCTTCGCATACATTGCACAGTCATTTTGCGTACTCATTCCTTAAAGGTCGGCAACGCATCTGTGATACTCCTGGTGTTGCGGATGTCCGTGGGCGGCGGTGATCACTTTCCACCAGGTGACCCACTTGCTCGTTTGCCTCCTCTTGTGTAAAAAAGAAAAACTGAATGCCCCATTCCCATTGAACCACGTTTGATGACAGACGTTAATTAAATTTACACAACCTGATCCGTCGCATCTGTCGAACAAATAAATGGCTGCTTAAATGACGAAGACTAACTGATAATGAATTCAAAACTGGATCCTTTCCAAGCATGTAAAAGGATGTAGGATTTCTACATTGTTTTACATGCTAGGAAATGTACATTTATAAAACTGACTACCTCTCTTGGCTATTGAATAACTGGCACTGGTAATTGGCATGGTTATTAAAAACTGTCTTCCAGATCTGTTGACTAACAGTCGCAGAATGCTTTGCAGAACATGCGCTCTTTTTGCACTATTATACCCGGGCTTAGTGCCTTTCCCGGATATGGTCATAGAAATCATTTATCACCAGAAATTATATATGACAAAGAAAGCATAGTTTTAGTTAAAATACCTAAAAATTTGGATACAAATACCAGACTTATGTATTATGTCTCACCTTTGGAAAAAGATGAACTGACAGTATTAATGATGCAATAGGTAAGCTGCTTTTCTGGCAGCGCCTCAGGACAAGAGAGTATTATAGTACTAGTTAGTCAGGTTTTGAGGTAACATCTTTTTTTGATAGGAACTTTTTTAATTATATCCGAGTCTACTTTTATTCTTACTTTAGAACAGTTATCAAATCGATGAGGGGTTGCGATTTAAGCGTCCTGTGCGATCCAGACAGATGTGTGTGCGTCAACCTTTAATCGTCATCTTCAGTGCGACGATTCCCATATATTCGAATTGTCTCCCACATCGAAGGTGTTTTTGTTTACGGTTCACGTAGTGTCTAGTCAAGATGCTAGATCAAGATGAATGAACGGTTATGCATTAATTAGTATTTATCTGTGATCTTTCTTGATAACCTAACATTTTACGGCCAATATTCAATCCTAATCCAAAACTCGCTGTCCACGATTGACATTTTGATCCATTTTTATATTATCGCTTGCCAATAACATATCTGTGGACTGGATAAATATGGCAATTAGGTATGGGATAGGCCGGCAGATAAGCAGCTATCTAGATTGCTTGAAATTCATTAGATTGAGATACATTATTAACATTGGCCGTTAGTTGATAGTTTACGGTAGATAGGGAAATTAATTTACGTTCTAATTTTTTTGTATTAACAGTAATCACGTAATCAATACAAAAAAACAGTCTGTAAATAGTACCTAAATAAATAACTAAAATACTAATTTGATTAAAACTTATTAAAATATTTGCACACCACAAGTTGGTAGAATATGTTGGAACGCTTAAATTTTGTAACATCTTTGTAACACTCATGTTCCACAAATAAATATTTTTTCTTTTCTATGTAGATGATTTCGTCGATAATAATGTGAATGTATGCTCCCCGTATAGGTCCGGGCCCCTGTGTAGAATGGTCCATTTAAATCTCTACCTCCTCTCAAGAGGTGGGATAATTTTAAATGGAGATCAACAGGACCACTGGTAGTTGAGTACTGTGCAGCAGCTTAGCCGCTTAAGGCCCCATACTCAGTCAGCCAGAAGAGCCAATCACCGCGCTCCCCAGTTCCATGATTACTATGAACAATGGCGCTCTAAAGTAAATGTCTTAAGCGACAAATCACAATTTTTGACACTATAAAAGCAATTTGAAAAAAAGTATAAATACTGAAACACTTACCTTTTAGGTATAGTACTTATCTATGTTTACGTTAAATCTGGTTTCGATATTTTCATATTTGAAGTAGACATTTGCGTTTTGCTTTTAAAAAAGGGTTACCTTTTTGATTTTTTTCTATCGAGCAAAGCGAAATGAATCGTGTTTTGGAAACACTAGTCTAGTAAAGCATATTCATGTTAATCTTGTGTATTTTTGTCAGCAAGATCCATGATTGCTTTGTATGAAAAAAACAGTAAACTGCTGACGTATTTTAGCGTATATGGCCCCTTAAGGTTCCACCGTCCTATTTCTGTTGCCATAATGACAGTGTCATGTTCTGGTCCAGTACCGACAGAAGGATGGGCCACGTAAGGTAGGCCACGGTTGGTTCTTGCCATCTAGGGAACCTTCATAGTTTGCTATCTTGTCCCATAAACAATGTAGAAATCTAGTTATAACTATATATTATATATATTTAGTTATAGCCATAGTAAGTGTATATAGCTATAGGTTTATTTGTAATAAATTAACCTAAAATTGACCTAAAGATTCTCCCATTTTAACTAAATGGGACCAAAAACCAACTAGCTCGGAGTCATGACCTGTCAAATCAAAAAGAACCATAAAGTCGGTAGATTATTGGACGAGTAATAGCATTATAAATATACAGAAAATCGAATTATTCAAAAGTTGGAATCTTCCTCTTTTTGGAGTCTTTTTTGGACTTTTTGGGAGTGGAGTTAATCACAATTTATAATGCTTTAATTAATCACTTGCCTAAATTTGTCTTGGCCGAATCATCTCCAAAAACTGATAAGTATATATTAGTATATATACGTTATATATAAGTATAATACATACATTTTTACGTAGTAAAATACTACATTTTATTATTGTTTTAATGTTTATTTACTGTTAAACAATAGTTTACTCATTCATACATTTGTTTGGGTGTAATAAAAATGATAGGTAAATATTTTTCAAACCTTGTCATGTTAAATAGGTATAGTGTAGAAAATTTTTGCTCGAGGCCTAACATCCCGGCTTCTAGTTGGCAACGCACCATTACCACCTTTCCAATTTTCTAACAAAAAGTGCTCAGGATTGGATGTGTGCCCGGTCGGCGCTGGCCACCTATCACATTGTGGGACTTAATGTCTTCCACTAGTCGGAGATGCCCTGGTTGTGCCTCTGCCTCCTCTTCGAGGATATGGGCGTAAAGAAACTTACTTACTTAAAGATTTCGTTTTACCTCAGACTTGATTTGTACTCAAATGGTTTTTTCACTAGGACAAAAGGGTTTATATCCCTTAGTAATTCTTTTTCTTTCTTTCAAAAATAATGAAAATTTATTTCCGAGTACGGAGCAAGTGCTAAACTAACAAATAGCACGGTTTGCTCAAAAACTTTTACTCGATTTATCGAGTGCTGTATGACAAAGTCAATGACCTCATTACGTTGTCGCAGAGTTTTAATTATATCTGTTAGCTTATCTACGATTTTGTTACCAATGCTGAGCGATACGTGTACCAAAGCAGATATTACCAACCAATAAAAAAAGAAGAGTCATCAGTTTATCAAAAATTTTAATCTGGGTTTAGATTACTTATCTATAGTGTACACAGTTTTTTTATTCAGACAAACTAGCTCACAGAAGAAATATACACCGCCTGTAAAAACTAAGAAGTAGGTAAATGATGCGTTTTCGACATAAGGTTGGGTTCCTATCCAGCCAATGTGTAGGTAAAAAAGATATAGTTCTTAAATTTCTAAAAAGTTGAACTTGAGTTTGAATATTAAAATACATGTACAAAATTAAGAAATTTATATGAAATATTAAACATTTATTAATTAAACATTTGTGCGGTAGAATATTATGCCGGAATTATTCAAAAATTTTACATCTTTTTACTAAATGTTCCGCAAAAACAATTTTCATTTCATTTCATTTTTAATTTAGTTCTTTTTAACTCATATTTCGCAAATAAACAATTTTCATTCATTTTATTTCATATATCCTACAAATAAGTTAGATTAAACTACCGCCAAACTGATGCTTCTTATATACTAGATCTTCCAGATATTTCGATGTTCTAAAAACTGAGATGTCTAGCGTAAGTTAGCAGCGGCTTGAAAGAAACCAAATCAGTACACTACATTAAAGTATCTGGAGCTTTTTTGTAGCAGGAATAGGTAAGGTCCTAATCGTCCTAGAAGTTAACCAGCTAGTAAGTGATCATGGGGTTATTCCATTTATCTTGCCATATCTCGAGCTGTATGAAGGAAGATACCTATTCAAAAAGATTTTACTTTAGCTTATGCTATAGCTTTGCCACTTATTGTACACAACAATCATAGATCTGAATAAAGTAGGCACAGAACAGAGGACATACCTATATAAGAGTCAATTCAAACTAAGTAGGTAGGTATTAGGTAATTAATTTGAATTTGGGTCAAATCGATAAAAACTAAGTATTTTCAGAGTTTTATTCAAATTTTCCAAGTCAAAACTTAAAACGATCTTCTATGGAGATTTTTACCTACCTACCGTGTACCGAGTAGGTAGGTAACAAAATCATTCTCAATGTTATCTAGTTTCACTATGTTTTTCATTCAGGAAGAATATTAACATACATATTTTCAAATAAGTAAGATTAAATTATTTTCTTCTATAAATAAGGACTTTAATTGCCTGGAAAAGGGTATGAAGTCCGAAACCCACCGGCACCTCCGTAGTGACGTCACTCCGGACGCGGCCCGCAGCGCTCGCGCCGCCCAAGGACAGTAAACATTTACCAGGTCAATGCTCGCGCCGTCTCTAGTCGCTTTTTTCAATTCGGCCCTGAACAATCTGCCAAAAACGACGTCGTGAATGGGGCCCACCTATTTTATACTTTGCAACTTAAACTTTGTTTTCCTCAAGTTTTTCATTATGCAACTAAAGTATGTTTCAATAGATTTTAATACACAAAAAGATAACCAAACTTTTACTAAAAAACAGTTAATTTGATGTTGGTGAAATAGCTTTTTTTACTATTCAAATTAAATTAAAATTTGTAGGTAAGTAGGTACCTAAGTTATTTTATCTCTTATGTGCATACGGTCCGTGATATTCAAGTAAGTACTTAACAATAGGCACATTCCTACCTACCTACCTACCTGGTCTTCCAGGACAAACGAGTTATTTTTAAAAACGTTAAAGTAAGTAGGTACCTAGGTTTCTTAGGTGATTTGTACATCTAGTTTCAATACAGAAAGATTTACTGATTTTCTTATTCTTATACTAAGTGTTTTTAAACCTTTACTAATAGGTATTTATGAAACAAAAAGTACTGTCTGTATTGTGTATGTATATTGTATAAACTATTTATACACTATGTATAGACAGTTCAATAAAATACAATGAAAAACTTATAGCTTAAAAGGGGCTGTTGATATTTTGGGACTATATCTTTTTCCTTACCTAGGTACAGCAGTTTAAATTTTAAACCAACAGTATGACTGAGAGACCTGATTTAATACTGTCGGCTTGCCCAGTCTTGCTGTATAAAGTTAATTAAAATCAACTAAAAAAGTAATAGTCCCCTCTGTTACGTATCGGTCTAAAGTAAGGTAGGTAATGAAGTTACATTATGAAAGATGCTTAAATACGTTCTAAACGGTTGTAAATTTGCTTTTTAACACAGTTTACCTTGGAGTAACTTTCCGTCTTCCGATTATTATTAAACTTGCATTAAATCTGCGGTCCAGTCGGATGCAAATCAATGTTTACATCCAACAGCCTACAACCCTTGTTTACAACAGCCTAGAACCCTTAAGTTAAAAAAAATTGGTTCAATTAATTTTTAAAAATGTTGATTATACAAATTTTCCTGAAAAAAATGTTTATTACACGTTTTACAAAAAATATTTACTGCTAGACTGTAATGTTACATAATGCCCAAGTAAGTAATAAAACAGGTACGAGCATAATATTATTATTCATACCTCCTTATTCAGACCACCTAATTGGTCGAGTGGCTAGCGTACACGCCTAACTACATCGACGAACCGCGAGGCTCGGGTTCGATTCCCGATGGGGGCAGGAATTTGTGTGATGAAGATTTAGAAATCTGCATTTCCGGGGTTGGTTGTTAATTAAATTTATTCTGGTATCTATTTAACTATTTATATGTATTAGTATCGTCGACCAACTCCCATAACACAAGCATATAATTTGCTTTTTTTGGAGTTAGATTCAATTTGTGTGACTTGTCCAGGGTTATTTATTTATTTATGCCATTGGCCATTAGATGTATCTATCATTATTATTATTTATAGACATATTTATGGCTAATACATATTTAAAAGTTTAATGTAAAAAAAATCATTTTTATCAACACTTGCATATTTCAAAAACGAACACGAAACCATGAAAAACTAAATGAAACAATTTCATTCTTCAATCTTCAAATAGCAGGCAATATTTTAACACAAAGTGCACAATACATGTGTTGGTATATTTATATATCTACAATATACCTACTAAAGTACAACAAGTAATAAAGTTCTTATTTTGATAAAAATCATTTGAAATGTGATTCCACAAAATAAATAATTTATCGAGTGTTCCGTTATCTCCAAAGTTTGGGAACCTCCAAAATTCACCTGTCATCCGTAGCGGACTAAGATAGTTTTTGTCACATTGGTGCCAGACCACATTCTTTTTTACTTCCTAAAAAATCTGCAGACATCTAGCGCTAAAAAAGCTTATTTGGTGGCCACTGTTATAGTGTTGAAATATATTACCTTGTGTTTATACAGTCACGGTAATTGTGGCGTGACGGAGACGCGTCTGCGGTGCGGGAAGTTTATTCATTTATACAGTCTACATAAAAATAAGTCATTTTCAACCGATTTCGAAAAACCTAGCGCTATTTGCCATGTGTTTGTTACATGACTGCATCGTTGATCTCGTTAACTTACACGACTAACCAATCGTAAGGCTCGGGTTCGATTCCTGGTAGACATTGGCATCTTTGTGATAAATATCTAGGTAATAAATAGAAAATAAAAAATATCCCTGCACAGATTACGCAAATCTAACCGTACGTAAATCTGACCGTAATATGGATATATATTGCGCCAATTGTGAATGGATTTTGCCATTATTTAAGTAGAAATTTGCATCAACTTGCATCAAAATTACCAAAATTGGGATTCAATTGTAATTAGTCATAAGTCTTCAATAAGTCATGTCAGGGTCTTGGGTGAAGCGGTGGCCTCATTACTCAAGCTCGTGTAGTGAGATTTATTTAGAGACGAAATACACAATATTTTAATTTCTTCATAATTATTTCATTTGTTCACTTTCACTGATTAAAATTGTACAAAATGCAACCGAAATTTACTAATTTCACTCAATATAAACATGAAATTCAATAATTATGAAAAAACTTCGACCATCTTTTGTCATGGCGCCAAAACTCCTAAAGGATTTTGATGTTTATTTTTTTAAATTTTTGTTTTAATTTTTTTAATATTCGGGAAACAGCTTTGAATTACATATTATATTTTTTTAATTTTAGGATTATTGTATTCTTAAATGACAGTGATATCAATTTTGGGTTATTCCCAGTCGCCCCCACCGGCATCGCCCCCACTGGTGGCAACTGGGAATTCGTAAGAAATAATGTCCCATTTGCCCCCGGTACCTCCTTCGAGGGGGCAACTGGGAGTATAATTTTGAAACGTCCCAGTCTCTCCCACTTTAGACGACGAACAGGAGAGAGATGTTATGGGTGCGTCTGTCCCGTGGCCAGTCTGCTAGGTCTTATGTATAAGTCTAACCATTGCACTACCCTCCAGATTGGCCACACGCCAGTAAAAAAACTATCTTTCACCATAATGGTGGTAAGGAAAAGAAAGGCATTTCTTCTCAGCCAACTTGCACAGCCCTTTACTATCAGTTAGTGGAATACTTTACTTCTATAGTATATCAACATTTTTTCTTGAAATATCCTCAATGTTCATAGGTTTTTTACGACTAGTGATTCAAACTACATACATTTGCATTCATTGTTCTAATCAAATCTTGACAGAGAAAATTCACAAATACATTCAGAATAAATTTTGAAGGTATCAAGACGGAGATATAGTAGCAACTAAACTTATTTTAAGCTACCGCTATCTTATTTCTATGTAAGTAACAGAAAGAGATAAAACACGTGTATTGTATAATGCCAGATTACGTCATGTCTCTTGCGGAGTAGGCAGAGTGTATCGAGTGCCAAATATCACGATTTCTGAAGAATTGCCTTGCTTCCTCAACATTAATTACTAATTTCCTTCAAACACGTCGGTTTTAGAGACTCTTGCCACTATCCTCGGACACTCCAATAATACCCGAGCGATTTTGTCGTGAAATGTCAACCTGATTCTGCCTGGGTACATCCCTCCACATTGTATATCTTTTTTTTTGTACAAGAAGAGGCAAACGAGCAAGTGGGTCACCTGATGGAAAGTGATCACCGCCGTCCACGGACATCCGCAACACCAGGGGTACTACAGAGGCATTGCCGACCTTTAAGGAAAAAGTACAGTCTTTTCTTGAAGGTTTCTAAGTCATAATCGGTTAAGATACCGCCCTCGGTAAGTGATTCCACAAAAGTGTTGTAAGGGATAGGAATGTCTTCGGAATTGCACAGCTGTAGATCGCCACTTATCAAGATGATGGGCATAATATGTATTTTAAACTCTGACTCGCGATGTCCGAAGGTGGAAATTTTTGGTAATAAAAAATAATTTATAATCTTTCAACGGATCCCCGAGGTCACTCCCCGAAGCTTTTGATAAGAAGTTGTTGGGCTTCATGAAGGAGTGGAGATGGCAATCCTATTAATAGTATAAATGCGAAAGTTTGTATGTTTGTTTGTTACTCCTTCACGCAAAAACAGCTGAACCGACATTCATAAAATTTGGCACACACATAGAGGGTAACTTGGAGTTAATCCAAGGAAACATAGGATTTTATCCCGAGAAAATTATACTAAAATGATAGATTACCTATATACTAATAGCTAGTATTTATTATATACAAATGAATCTTTATTTTTCGTCATCGCATCACGATAAGGATTCGATGCTCATAGCTAAGACAGGACAACGTCTGTTAAGTCAGCCAGTCTAAAATAAGTTTAGAAACGTTTGTCAGAATCGGCACCAATTACCAATATCTATTCAAACCGGAACGAATGAATAGCTAAATACAATAGCGTGACGCCTCGCGGACCTCTATTTCGTAGTTGCTAGTGTGAAAATAAATGAGACGTAAAGAATTAGTCACGATTTTCGTATTTAACACGTGACATCTACACGCCAGTTTGTTGCTCGAGTACAATTCGACTTTCAGGCCCCATATAGTAAAAGATCCGAACCTACATCGACTTACTCCGACCTGATAATAGAATGAAACATATTTTATAGTCAAGTAAATATTATATTAGCGATCATATTAAAAGTGGGTTGCCTAAACAAATCCTGGACCGGACATTTTTAATTATTTAAAAAAAATGTTTTTAATGTTTCCAATTTTTTTTCAGGCAACTCTATATATCAACACAAATTATAATAAAATTTGTAAAAAATGTAATGAAACTGCACATATGTTGACATGTTTTTTTTCTATTATCCGATTCCGTGAAAGTAAGTAGCATCGATAATTATCTGTTTATACCTGGCAAGTGGCAATCCAGATATGTAACAGGCAATCCAACTTCTGCAACTTCGCCTTATACCTACTTTATGTCGGAATAAAACCGTAACATTGCACCAATTAATGAATAAAAAACATTTTAAAAAAATGAGCAGGATTTTTTTAGGCAACCCATTTTCAATATATTTTCTGATATACAAAATTTGCTATAAAAACGGTTTCATCCTATTATCAGCTCGGTGTAAGTCGACCATACTTCGGATCTTAGACTATTAGTAACTTCCACCTGCCATTAAAAGCGTTATATATTAACCCAGCCAAATAAATAATGTGATAAATTTATACTAGCTGACACTGCAAACGTTGTCTTATGTCACTTAACGGTATGATACTTTATAATTATATTATTAACTACCTACTATCATGCCAACCAAATACAATCCTTACATGTTATAGGTGTGTGAGAAGTTTTTCAAAAATCAAATGAGTCGTGTTTTGGTCTGGGCTCCTTTGCAGAATAGACCATCTGCCTTCCTACCAGGCAGCTCGTAAAAGGCGAGCATAGGCTTACCGTCACTAGCACCCTGACATCCTACTAGGCTTGCCGTCTACGTGTTCCGGTTCGGAGAGCAAGGTAGCCGGTAAACTTACTTTTGCTCGAGGCTTAACATCCCGACCTCAGGTTGGCTACGCACCATTACCACCTCTGGTGTCTCTAGGCGGCTTGAATTTCTTAACATCGGGAAATCCGTCTGTCTTTTTGCCTTACAATATAATAAAAAAAGTCGTATATTATGACGACGATAAAAAATAACGTACCCTGTGGTTTTCATATATACTTAGTTAAAATTAACTGATTAGGCTTGCAGTGTTTTGACACACTTAATATAGTCTCATTGTTTGGCTACAATAATATTATATAACTAATAGTTGGTAAAAGGCAAATTCGGCATATTGCATAATTTTGCCCAGCAGCACGTATGTATTAAAAATTTGTATTTAGGTTCTCTTCTACAAAGCTGATTCCATGTCGTTGATTCTTTTTCTTAGAGTTTAAGTAACCTCTATGTAAAAGCAACCAATATCAAAGGGTCAACTTTGTAGTAGAACCTCTGCAGAACCCAAAAGAACCCTCTAAGTTGAAGCAACGACAAACGTTAACTTCGTAGTAAAAGTCTCTGCAGAGCCCAATTCCAATTTTTAATTGAAAATCTGTGTTGCTTAGCACGATTACGAGGAAAACCAGGCATTAACTCCACTATAAGCTATATGAAATATACAACCATACTTACAGAAACACTAAAAATGTGTATTGCATAATTCTGTCAGATTACGTCATGTCTCTTGCGAAGTAGACAGAGTATATCTTTTTTTTATGATATAGGAAGGCAAACAAGCAAACGGATTTCCTGATGGTAAGAAATTCACGCAGCCTAGAGACACCAAAGGTGGTAATGGTGCGTTGCCAACTTGGGGTCGGGATGTTAGGCCTCGAGCAAAAGTAAGTTTACCGGCTACCTTACCCTCCGAACCGAAACACGTCATGACGTTATGGCGGCTGGAATAGATAAGGCGGTGGTACCAATCCGGGCGAGTCGCTGCGAAACTCTACTACCTAGTCAGATGTCACGGTGTTAGTGACGGTGAGCCTATGCTCGTCTTTTACGAGCTGCCCGGAAAGGAAGGCAGATGGTCTATTCTGCAAAGGAGCCCGGACCAACAAGAGTGCCAAATGTCGCGATTTCGGTAGAACTGCCTTGCTTCCTCAACATTCAATACTCTTATCAAACACGCCGGTTTAAGAGATTTATATCAAGCAAATCTAGAAATGTTAATCAATTATCGCCTCTGTGGTCTAGCGGTCGTCAGACTTAACTTCTTAAGGTCCCGAGTTCGATCCCCGGACAACATAAAAGTTTGAAAAATGTGTATTTTCAGTTTTCTAATAAACTAATGTTGCCCGGGATTGGATATGTACCCGGTTGGCGATAGGCTTGCCACCTATCACATTGTGGGACTTATGCCCGATTTCACCAAGAGCCCCTATACTTAGGGGACCTTTTAACGATACTTAGGGGACAGTTTAATATTTGAACAGTCCTCTAAAATACACTAAAAGGCTCCTTAAAGTATAGGGGCTCTTGGTGAAATCGGGCATAAGTGTCTTCGACTAGTCGTGGGTCTCCTCTGGATGTGCCTCTGCCTACCTCTTCGGCGATATGTGAAGATACTTACTTATTTTTTTTATTATTCATATTTGTAGTGTGCGTGTACAGGTTAATTTGTGAGGAACACTTGACCATGACATAGATGATGTGCAATTTATGTTATATATAGTCTGAGAGGGCATTATCAATGAATATACCTCTCTGCTCACACACACACTGCTATACTATGCTCTGCTCTAGTAAGCAGAGCATCATGTCGCATTCGTTTGCAAAATCATTTTTAGTGATTCACTCTCCTAATCATAAGCGTGTATGGTGACCATTTATATGAGTGATCGTAATTTTTTAAACAACCTTAAATCAAAAATTCTGCAAAAGATGGATTTTGAATTAAAAAAGTCACTACACTCATTTCCGTATGATTTTGTTTGTAAAACTTGTTTTTTTTTTCTTATTTTTATCCCATGTAAATCGCAATCTTCGTCCATTATCGAAAATTTTGAGTTTAGTTTTATTATGATGGAGGATAGGTAAAAAGCTAAAAATTTGAATAAAAAAAAGTACACTTTGACAAGCTTGTCTACATTCCGGATAGGTCCGGCTGAGTCTTAACAACCACTTATATTATAACCACAAAAATCTATATTGATGAACCCGTTTAGTTTGACGTAACTTTTAACTCGTGTTGGTCCGGGCTCCTTTGCAGAATAGATCATCTGCCTTCCTTGCCAGGTAGCTCGTAAAAGGCGAGCATAGGCTTATCATCACTAACACCGTGACATCTGACTAGGTGGTAGAGTTTCGCTGCGGCTCGCTCGTATTGGTACCGCCGTCTTACCTATTCCTGTCGCCATAACGTCGTGACGTGCTCCGGTTCGGAGGGTAACGTAGCTGGTAAACTTACTTTTGCTCGAGGCCTAACATCCCGACCCCAGGTTGGCAACGCACCATTACCACCTTTGGTGTCTCTAGGCGGCGTGAATTTCTTACCATCAGGAAATTTCCGTCTGCTTGTTTGCCTTCCTATAACATAACATAAAAAAACTTTGATCATGTCTAAAAAAATTAAATATCGTAGCTCCAAGAGTCTACGGTAAATTTTTGCCTGCAAATCTAGAATTCAATGACCCATACTTACTTTTTTGACACCTAGCAACATAATGGCCTGGTTCGCTCGCAAGGAACAATGTTACTATATTATCTGCATATTATGTTTGCATAGTAATTGGTTCCCAAATGTAATAGGAACAAGTGTTGATATTCCTTGCACGTATTGGTTATTATATTACATTCTTGAGCATATTTAAAAAATCAAAAATTAATTGGCTACGTTTGATACGTATAGTTTTGTTGATAGGCAACGCCTGGAACTAGATTTGTAAGTGATATTTATATTATAGCCCCAGTACACAATGGATCATCCTACATAGAGTTATTTGATCGAAGAGAAGAAGAAGATAAGACAGTGAATAAGTACACACCTCTCGTAATGATAAAAACTGATGGAAGAAAGAACTGAAAATATATAATATAATATAGTTGCATCGCCCTTACTTTGCTGAGAAAAAAATGCAAAATATCTTTACGCCCATATCTCCGAAAGACTAGGTAGAGGCACCACCAGGCCACACATGACTAGGCGAAGACATAAAGTCCCACAATGTGATAGGTGGGCGGGCGCATATGTAATCACTGGCAACATTTTTTTTGGTTAGAAAATTGGAAAAAACAAATTTTTTTGATGTCCGACCCGGGAATCGAACCAGGGACCTCATGTAATAAATTCCAACACCTGGACCACTAGACCACGTCGATGATTACTGAGGAAAATGTACTAATGTGCAGGTGTTCCCGCTACCAGCAGAGCGGAAAATAGCTGACATTATAGTGGCAGCAAAAAATAAGGTAGCGGATACCTTCCAAGAATCCACACAGCACTCTACCACCAGTGGTAAAGATGCTCACACTATGCGTGTCGAGATGTTGCGTCCGCGGTGAGCGGCCTATTTATTTTACTCCTTACAAAAACTATATATTTTTTACTATGAGTGACAGCTTAGGTTTCGCCAGAATCGGATTATTCGCAGCGAAATCATGCTTGCCAAGTCGTGAATAACTACTGCAACTGGTGAGCTACGAAGAGAGCAATAACGTAAGTAGATACTAAATACTTAACTACGTCTCTGTGGTCCCGGGTTTGATCCCCGGTTTGAGAAACAAAAATAAATGAGGAAATATTTATTTTAAATTTTATATAAGAATAACGTAACCCGGGATTGGATATAAGTGCTCGATTTGCGATAGGCTTGCCACCTATCACACTGTGGGATTTAGAGTCTCGGTTAGTCGTGGGTGCCCTGGTTGTGCCTCTGCCTACCTTTTCGGGGATGTGGGCGTGAAGATACTTTTTTACCTACTTATAGAGTTGTGAAACACGACGAAGCGTGACTCTATATTTTATTTCATTTTAAACCGTTCATGGGTTATTACTTCACTGAACAGTTAGTCCGCCGTAAAATTTTGAATAAAATGCATTAGTTAAGCCGTGAAGGAGTAAAGCTTAATGTCGGATTCTTTGAATGTATAGGAGGAACAGTCACGTGACTGTTCCTAGGTATTCTGAATTATAGAAGATCTTTGTATCTAATATAATGACAGAACTACCCGCTTCAACGGGTAAGAAAGGAATTAAAAATTTCGCCTCGAGACTTGAATCCTCAGTGGCTCAATTGATTAAAGCATTCGTCGGCTTGAGACGAAAGGTTACAAGTTCAAATCCTGTCAGGGGCGAAATTTAACCCAAGCGCAGGGCAAGTGCTAAATATCTTATAGAAGACTGATATAAAGAAGAGCAATTATGTGCAGCCCCGGATCTAGGGGGGGGCAGGCCGGGGCCCGCGCCCCGGGCGGCAAGTTCAGAGGGGCGGCGAGTTTTATAGACGAATGCACAACTCATAATTTACTTAACTCTGACTTACACTAGGCACCAGGGGCCTAATTTTGATAAATGTCAAAGCCACTCGCGATCGGACTTTGCTTTATGCCTCTCTTTCGTTTACATAAACAAATTCCAATCGCGAGAGGCTTTGACATTTATCGCAATTAGGGAGCT
>NJDD01003402.1:142419-156045 GCA_002245505.1 Calephelis nemesis | reverse complement strand
TTTGGGTGGGGCCTGTGACCCCCCTCCCTAAGGGTGCCTCCTGTGAGACCGTACCTCGGCTTAGGGCGGGATCTTGGTTAGATTCGGTAGAGGACATCGTGGCTGTGAAGTAATAACACTCTTTATAAATCCAATTTTAACGAAAGTTTTTTTAATGATGCCACCATTTTCGTTTATCCAACATTGCGTCTAATACAGGGAGTATAGACACAGGTATTACTTTATGTACGTTACGTACCTATACTTGTTTTGTATGGCGGAATCGGAATATCCATTTGTATTCATGAACAAAAAAGCAGTTATGGATACGGATTTTCAAAAACTACGCATGAATGTATGTCTAATAATAATAATTGGTTTCTACAACCCAAGATCAGGATGTTAGCCACTGTCGTAAATTAAACGGATATTACCCCGTGTTGGTCCGGGCTTCTTTGCAGAATAGACCATCTGTCTTCCTGCCAGGCAGCTCGTAAAAGGCGAACATAGGCTTACCGTCACTAACACCGTGACATCTTACCAGGTGGTAGAGTTTCGCAGCGACTCAACCGAATTGGTACCACCGCCTTACCTATTCCTGCCGCCATCACGTCATGACGTGTTCCGGTGCGGAGGGTAAGTTAGCCGGTAAACTTACTTTTGCTCGAGGCCTAACATCCCGGCCTCAGGTTGGCAGCGGACTATTACCACCTTTGGTGTCTCTAGGCGGCGAGAATGTCTTATCATCAGGAAAGCCGTCTGCTTATTTGCCTTCCAATATCATATAAAAAACCTTTTCCTCCAACCTGGCATACGACTGTAAAATATTGACGCTAAGTTAGGTCTGTAAGTGCTCCGCTGCTCCGCTGCTTCGAACAAGTAGAAAGAATGACAGATGAAAGAATGACAAAGCAGATATACAATGCTTGTTTGTATGAAAAGGTTAATGAATGTGGAGGAAGCGAGGCAGCTCTGACAGAATCGTGAGTTTTGGCACTCATACCCTCTGCCTACCTAATTAGGGACTTGGCGTGAAGATATGTATGTAACCTAAAGTGACAGCCCTAGCCTTTTTTTCCATTGACCCCTCATTTGTTTTTATTCACCCCAACAGCGGGGTGTATAGAAAACTACCACTTTTTGGATAATTAAAGGAAAACCAGTTATTTTAATTAAGAATAAACATCTGTATTTCAAAGTTTATGATCCCGGACAGTATAAATAACCAAAAATCGGCTCTATGAAACCTGATTAAGTGGAAAAAATATGGAACCAAGATCGAAATTGTTGCTATTTCACCCCATTTTACGGTATTCAAGAATTATCGTTATGATCTGTAAAATTCAGAGTTTATATCTATGTCCCGGGTCGGCCAACAAAAAGAAAATTGGATTTTTTCAATTTTCTAATTACAAAATGTTGGTCGGGATTGGAAATGTGCCCGGTTGGCGATAGGCTTGCCACCTATCACATTGTGGGACTTAGTGTCTTCGGCTAGTCGTGGGTGCCTCGGTTGTACCTCTGCCTACCCCTTCGGGGATATGGGCGTGAAGATACTTTTTTTTTTTACTTTCTTAAAACACAGTACGAATAGACGTCGTTTAGCTCTTGGTGTAAGATTTTCTTGCGGCTACAACTTCTCAATGGGCGGATGTTAGGCGACTTGGCGATACAACTTTTTGTTCTTCGTATTTCATTTACAGGAAATCACGTTGAGTTTTCAAATTCAATTCCACTAATTAAATTTGCAAAAGAAATTCTTACTTTAAAACTCTGTATTAATATAATCACTCATGGTTTGCTATACTATCTAGGAGAGCTTTGCATATTTCTGTTGCCAAAATGTTTGCCATCGTCATTTTCCATCGGTTGTTTTGCAGGGTAGTCGGTGACGTTACTAACCTAATAGGTTTAATAAAAATAATGACTGAGATTGACGTTGGTGACTCTCCATCACAATCTTTCGTTGCGTTTTAAGTGACGTGTATTTATTATTATTTCCATACTCATCTATATGCTTCTACTTACGGCCAATATTAATAATGTATCTCTAAAGATGGATTTCAAACAATCTAGACAGCTGCGTATCCGCCGGCCTATCCTATACCTAATTGCCATATTTAACCTGTCCACATATTCGTTGTTGGCAAGCAATACCATAAAAATGGATCAAAATATCAATCTAGCAAGTTTTGGATTAGGATTAATTATTAATATTGGCCGTTAGTCTTTCTGGTTGTAATGCTAAAAATTTGAATTTATGATTGCGCATAATACAAAATAAAAAACTAGATCTTTACCGTATTTAACTGTCAGACCATTTTCTACCAGATTACAAGCGACAAAACAATACCTAATACGAAGATAATCGTTGACTTTTGTGCATTTATTCATAAAGTACATAACATTAATGTTCCTATAAGAAAAGTGAAACTAATTTATGACCAAATTTGGCTTTTTAATAATTTTAATTTAACTAGTCTAAGATTAGATTTTGTTTTTTATACCTAATTTTAATTTGTTGGTTCGTCTTTCTGTTTAAAGTAGAATATTCGAACCTACATCGGCCTACACTGAGCTGATAATACATTTAGTATATTAGAAATAATATAAAAATAGGCTGCCTAAAAATTCCTGAAGAGAACACTCACATTTTTTTTTCTATTATCCAATCAAATGAGAGTAATTGGTCTCGATATACCTGTTAATACCTGACCATTTACCTGGTAAATAGTAGGCAACCCAAATTCTGCAGTTTTTACACGTCTTATATTTTAGATCGGGTTAAAATATATAAAACAAAATTTACATGTACTTAAGAAAAGGCAGGCCATTTTTAATATAATTTGTAATATACTAAGTTTATGATAAAATTATCTTTTATAATAAATATGCTTAACGATATAAAAATAATTTGCTAAATATTCCATTCTGTAGTCAGTAGCGTTACTATTGAAACTCGACTCATGCGATATTGAAAATTGTAATCGAGTACCTAAACTCTTGAATACTGACGAATTATTAACATTTAGTTACAAGTAAACAATAAATTATTTTATCGAATTTGTTAAATTTCTTTGTACTGTGTTCAAAGTAAGTATGACATACATAATGCCAATTTTCAGTTTACATGATATAGAGATTCGAAGAGTTTTGGCGCCACCGTGAATGAAGATGGTCGGAATTTTTTCATTATTATTAAATTTTTCTATACATTGAGTGAAATTGGTTAATTTAGGCGGGAATTAGATTAATTTTGTAAAGTGCACAGATTTGACCGCCTCGTTGGTCGAGTGGCTAGCGTACACGCCTGACTACATCGACCAGGGGGCAGGCATTTTTGTGATGAACATTTAGATGTCTTCATTTCCGGGTATGGGTGTTTATTTATTTTATTCTGGTATCTATTTAAGTATCCATATGTCTCTATTAGTAACGTTGACTAAGCAGATAATTTGCTTACTTTGGGCTAAAAAAAAACAGTTGCAATAATTGTATAAAATATATTATATAAAATTAGTGTGTCGCCCATTTCCTCACTGCCGTAAAATCTCACTAGATGAGCTTGAGTAACGAAGCCATCGCTTTACTCAAGACCCTGACCTGACAAGACTTTGTAGTGACTAATGAATGTACATATAAGAATAAATAATAGTATATATACTATTATATATATAATATAATAACAGTATAATAGAACTTGACATTGGCAAAGTATATTAGTTATATTTATAAAAGAAGAAGAAGAAGATATAGAGATTCAAGAGTAAACCTACAGCTTGGTGTAGGTCGACTTAGATTCGGATCTTCGACTATTAAGTCAAACTTTACTCGTCTTATGTCTCGACATAATAAATAATAACAAAAATCTGTCGTCTGTACATAATAATAATAACAAATAAAAACATAAAAATGAGTATAATGGATTTATAAAAAACTGCAATGCCCGGGATTGGATTTGTGACCGGTTGGCGACAGATAGGCTTGCCTCCTATCACGATGTAGCACTTAGTGTCTAGGACTAAAGGACCCTGATTATCTCTGCCTACGTCTTCGGGGATACAGTTAGAAGATGTTGTGAAGATCACTACTTATTAATTTATATTAAAATTCATAATTATTACACACTACCACGCATTTGACCCCTATTGCCGTATTTAGTGACTGTAAGCGGCGAGTGTATCTGACTGGGACGTCAGAAAATTGGCGGCATGTTGTCCTCCAATCTCATAAAAAATCTAAACGTCATTTTCACGTTGTGGTGCAAGTCAAAATATGACTATTGTCAAACTGTGAAGAAGAAATGTCAAACATAACCATGAAAGACCACTGATCTTTCAATAAATGCCGAAACTAAATATCGTCTACGGCACCTGTTTTTTTTTTACAATGCGTTTGTGCGCGCGCTTGTGTGTGTGTGTGTGTATTGGTATCAGAACTTCTAAACGAATAAACAGATTTCGATGCTAATTTTTTTTGAAGGCGGAATTGTTATTTTTTTTTTGGTACCAACATTGTGTGTCGGATTTGCGAGGTTTTTCAAAAAAAAACAATTTTATTATTATATTGAACTCGTATTGTATAATATTGTTATTCCACTAGTGCAGTCAATCATAACTGCAAGCAGCTCGCCCGATTGATTCCATCCTTTTTACTTGATCCTACCGTCATACCGTTAGTGCTTACAGTTGTTATGTTACGTGCTAGTAGGTAGAATAGCCAGTAGATATGTACACGTGGCCTAACATTTCGGTCATAGGCCATAGTGACGCACCAGTAACATTTATGGTAGCGACAGTCACAGTTGTTTTACCATTAGCTTGCTTGTTTGATATACTCTGACAAAAAATCCGTAGGTACCCACTAACTACCATTTAAAATATCGATATCGACTTAACAACAAGTACAACTCGGAGACTGCACCGATTTTGTTAGGTACATAATATTATATAGTAGTACTATTTAAATTATGCGCTTCGGCTATATTCGTCAAGCTTCGGAAATCCGAATGTATTTTAAAGATATCTCTATAAAGTTGTTATTACATAATTAATAATTTCGCTTAAATTTAGATTAAGTCAGCCAATTTAAACATAAAAGTATAAAATATAAAAAGAGTAAAAAATGTAAAGCCGAAGCGCATAATTTAAATAGTAGTTCTATACGTTTTACATCAATGACATACACACACCACATATAACATTTTTAAAAGTAAATTCAATTTAGCAAATTGGCGTAATTTGTTCTGTTACATTTATAATTTATTTGCTGTCTGTATAATTTGGTGGCGCCCCTCGGCCGTTCTGAGAACCAATTGACTGTCTTCAGCAAATGCTAAAATGGCTACGATGGAACAAAAAACTGAACAGTAACCCAAAATCGAAATGACTCAGACATAAAGTAGATTGGGTCATTGAGTCACATTGTGTTCGAAAGCATTTAAGTTTGTGTATAGATGTAACATAAAAATAACTAAGTCAATTAAAATCGACTTCAAAAGTAATTAATAATAAAAATTTATTATTAATTATATACTACATATTATTTATATGTCCTATTTACAAACAGGTTTGTAAGTCGACGCCAAGTCATAAACTAATATTATTAATATTATATAAAGTTAGTATTAAATTGGATTGGCACCGACTTCAAACCTATTTATAAATACAACTATACTATACTATGTATAATTAATATATTTTTTTAGTTTTGAAGTCAGTTTTAATTAACATAGTTATTTTTATTTAATACTTTTTAGTTTATTGCTGATATGATTAAATTTAATAAAATTTATCGTCGGAATAGGTGAAAATAGGTAAAAAATGCTCATAAAATAAAAACTATGGCCTATATACCTACCTGAATACAATTTTTAATGATATATTTCGCATCAAACAAAAACGAATTACCTAAATCGCTTCAGAAACCACAGAGAAAACCGTGGACATACATAAAAAAAATACCGGCCGTATTGGTAACCTTTTTTTTTGATCTCGGTTAAAAAGTGTTTAGAAGTAACATTTATACAATAAAGACATTTCAGGTAAAACTCTAGACTTAAAATAGACAACGAAATACATTTTGGCTATTTTTAGATTTTTGTCCGTCTATGAGCAGCCAGAACTCATGCGGAATTTGTGGAAGACGTGGCTGAATTTGGTAGGTACGAGTTTAGACCTAAATAAATTAGGACGGTAGCTACCTTTTAAAACGTTTAGGTATAGGTTATAAGACAGAAAATTGAAGTTTAACTATTATTAATTGTAATTTATTGTAAACAGGGACTTTAATGGTCGTCCTATAAATGTTAAGCAGTCATCCATTTTGTAGTTCAGAAATTGCAAACGTTAGAATTCAGTAATATACAAAATAATTTTAACCCGAAAATTACCATAACGTTCCTGTATAAATTTATTATACCATCCATTTAAATATTTCTGTGAAGAAGTATGATTAACAACCATAAAGCAAGCATATTATTTCCTTACTTTGGTGTTTGAAAAAATTAAAGTTGGTGGCACTTATTTCACCCATGTTAAATCTTAGTTTGTAAGGTTACATGATGTAAGGCGGAAGGTTGGACAAACTAACACGGTGAAAAGTTTGCATTATTTAAACACACTTCCGGAAAATTTGGACATTATAAAGTCTGTTATTTTTTTTTTCAAAAATCTCCCAAAATATTTACTTACCTATGTATATTAGTGCAATACAAATAAAATTTATTTGAAGCTTGATTAAACACAAAAAAGGTATTACGAACATTAAGAGTTGAAATTTTGGGAGAATCAAAAACTATATCAGAAAAAGTAATAACAAAAAAGTATTTTCACGCCCATATCCCCGAAGAGGTAGGCAGAGGCACAACCAGGGCACCCACGACTAGCCGAAGACACTAAGTCCCACAATGTGATAGGTGGCAAGCCTATCGCCAACCGGGCACATTTGCAATCAAGACCAACTTTTTTTATTAGAAAATTGGAAAAATCCAATTTTCTTTTTGTTGGCCGACCCAGGATTCGAACCTGAGACCTCAAGCAGTCAAGTCCAACACCCGGACCGCTAGACCACGGAGGCGATAAAAGTAATAACACTCTTTATAAATCCAATTTTAACGAAAGTTTTCTTAATGATGCCACCATTTTCGTTTATCCAACATTGCGTCTAATACAGGGAGTATAGACACAGGTATTACTTTATGTACGTTACGTAGGTATACTTGTTTTGTATGGCGGAATCGGAATATCCATTTGTATTCATAAACAAAAAAACAGTTATGGATACGGATTTTCAAAAACTACGCATGAATGTATGTCTAATAATAATAATTGGTTTCTACAACCCAAGATCAGGATGTTAGCCACTGTCGTAAATTAAACGGATATTACCCCGTGTTGGTCCGGGCTTCTTTGCAGAATAGACCATCTGTCTTCCTGCCAGGCAGCTCGTAAAAGGCGAACATAGGCTTACCGTCACTAACACCGTGACATCTTACCAGGTGGTAGAGCCACCAGCCAGTTGCCAGGCAGCTCGTAAAAGGCGAACATAGGCTTACCGTCACTAACACCGTGACATCTTACCAGGTGGTAGAGTTTCGCAGCGACTCAACCGAATTGGTACCACCGCCTTACCTATTCCTGCCGCCATCACGTCATGACGTGTTCCGGTGCGGAGGGTAAGTTAGCCGGTAAACTTACTTTTGCTCGAGGCCTAACATCCCGGCCTCAGGTTGGCAGCGGACTATTACCACCTTTGGTGTCTCTAGGCGGCGAGAATGTCTTATCATCAGGAAAGCCGTCTGCTTATTTGCCTTCCAATATCATATAAAAAACCTTTTCCTCCAACCTGGCATACGACTGTAAAATATTGACGCTAAGTTAGGTCTGTAAGTGCTAGGCTAGTGCTAAAATTCAGGCCCCTTTGAAACCATTTACAATTTGACAAGTCTACAATTTTGATCTAAACTTACATTTTACTTTCTTTTGCTTCAGTAACTAACGTACGAACATTTCAAGCTTGTAGTAATAAAAATCTAGTCCATCACTTTCAATCTTTCACTGTAAACGTCAAACTGCAATTAAACAAAAGCTTTTAAAACGAATGTCAGGTGAAATAACAGGTCAGTAGTTAGAAATTTGGAGCGAACGTCAGAACTATAAAGTACTATTCATTGTGATGTTAACACATCTGTCTACTTCTCGATTTGTTTATATTTTATAGTATAGCTAAGAATTTAGAACAAATTTGTTTTTTACGTTTTGCATATAACATTTAAATTTATTTTTGAATTTAGGTTGGCAATTGAATCAAAAATTGTATTAATCAAATCAAAATTGTATTATGTTATTAGCGACTTTTAAGATTAAAAAAAACATTAAACAGCTATTTGTAATGCCAAGTTACCCGAGATTTGAGTATATCATATTTTTTATAATTAAATGGCAGTAAAACTGTTAAAACCAACTTTGATTTCTATAATAATAATAATTTACGTACACAAAAAATGCGTATGTTTTTCGATTTCCCTTGAATTCCATCTTCAGATCTAGACTTGGTGGTGATAGAACTGCCTTGGAAGTACGCTCTCTAACATAATTTTGAAAATCGGATCAGAAATGACGGAGCAATCGATTAACATACATAAAGAATATTTAAGTCAACATATATGCTAATTTTTTTGAAATCGGTTCAAAATAAATTTAAAATTTTGGGATTTCATTTTTCTCGTGGAAAAAGTGCTTGAAATATCTCACAATAAAATAAAATCTTCCTGAAAAGGATTTTTCAATTATTTCATTTTTATAAGTGTCAAGAAGCTAAATCTAACAGTGCTCAAGAAATACCCATCGAATAGAGCTAATACATGGGGCACACTAAAAGTTTTGCACTTCTAGCTAATCGGAACTATTTGAATTTCGAATCGATCGATAAAGATTATTTCGAAAAGCAATAAACATAATATTTTTGTCATAACATTTTGTTTTTTTTTAAGTTACCCTAAACTTATAGTGTGACCTACGTATCCTGCCGTGCGTCTCGATTCTCGGTCACTAACATTTCATCGATCTTTCCAAATCTCATAATGATTTTCTTATTTTTGAATGTTATGGAGTGTGACGGTTGAGTGTGTAAGTGGATGACCTAATTTTTATGTTGTAATTTCATGAGTCATGACTATTTAACATATAAATGTAATATTTATGCTCAAGTGCTTTTGTCACAAGGTATCGATATTTCCTGCTGTATCGCGGAAATCTTTTGCAAAATCCAATGATTTGAACTATTGATATGTCAAACTTATCTTGAGACGTGACATGTGATTCAGTGGGTAATGTGGACAATGTGGACTTTAACTTATGGTTATTACAAGTCAAGTAGATTATGGTTGGAATTTCCCAGATTTTAGTGAAAATTATAAAAACTTACGAAATATGGTGAAAATTTTCAAACACTGTCTTTCATTATTAATATTTTTCAAATGGCATATCAAATAAATAATAAGCGATAAATACTAACGTGTTCTTTAAAGGGTACATTCATATTAGGCATTGATATTCATAATTACCAAGTGGAATGCCTGAAAAATAATAAAATGGACAATTATGTCGCTATACTTTATCAACCCTGTTCTAAAATGGAGCAAGTCGATGTTCGACTCCTATCGTCATGCATATATGTATATTTATCGACATTTCCGTAATTTCTGAACCGGTTTAAAAATACTTTATTGTGATTAGACTTTTTAGAAACATAAAAGCAAGAGTAATCGTTAAATATACATGACATAATATGTATGGCTAAATAATTACTAAAGGATTATGATTATTGCTAAATATATGATAGTGTGTGTATATATAGTGTGTTTATGAACTTTCACAAAATTTTGTTTCGGCAAAGTTTTGTTTCTTGTTACTACTAAAGTTCTCTGAACTGTCATCCCAAAATAAATAAAAAAGAAATGCTTTTTCAGTGTTTCGGCGTAGTTGCCATAATTACGCCAAACACTGAAAAAACATTTCTTCTAGGATTTTTTAAATCAATGTTTAAAATACCTTTTTGTTATAAAGTAAAAAAAAAATGTAAGAACTCATAAGAAGATTCAAATGTACTTGGTATTTTTTTAATAATGGATATTTAACTTAACTTTAAAGACTTAACTAAATTGTTTTAAATATTTAAATAACTAACGAAAACATTAAATTATCTGAGGAAATAAATACTTTTCAAGTTTCGTGGAAATTGTTCTTGTTTTTAAGTATTTTTTTTATGATATAGGAAACAAGCAGACGGATTTCCTGTGTCTCTAGACAAATGGCAAACGCTTCCTATCTATTCTATTCTAACAAATATTAACGCCTTAGCAATATTGTTCATCAGTTGGTAGCCAAATGTACTACGAGATAGCGAACGCTTATTCTATTCAACCGCTACCAAAGTTGTTTATGTTTCCGAATTTCGTTCCCTTCATTCCGTACTCAAACGTCATTTTAAAGTGTAGCGCGCGAGTTTTATGGTGATTTAAGAAAAGTTGAGACAGTTTGTCTTCTATTTTTATTGTATCTTTTTCTATTTTATTCCGTGTCTAGCGGTTCAGTTGTTGGACTTAACTGCTAGATGTCCCGGGTCGGGCAACAAAAATAAAATTGGATTTTTCCAATTAAAAAAAAACGTTGCTCGGGATTGGAAATGTGCCCGGTTGGCGATTGGCTTGCCACCTATAACATTGTGGGACTTAGTGTCTTCGGCTAGTCGTGGGTGCCCTGGTTGTGCCTCTGCCTACCTGTCCGGGAATATGGGCGTGAAGATACTTAAAAAAAACGCTAGAATATTATAGTAATTATAATATTACTTAAGGTATTAGAAGAGTATAGAGCAATTAAAAACCCATAGCAATTTCAAGAAATTCACGACGCCTAGAGACACCAAAGGTAGTAATGGCGCGTTGCCAACCTGAGGTCGGAATGTTAGGCCTCGAGCAAAAGCAAGTTTACCGGCTACCTTACCCTCCGGACCGGGACACGTCATCACGTTATGGCGGCAGGAATAGGTAAGGCGGTGGTACCAATCCGGGCGAGACTCTGCGAAACTCTACCACCTAGTCAAATGTCATGTTAGTGACGGTAAGATTATGCTTGCCTTTTACGAGCTGCTTGGCAAAGAAGGCAGATGTTCTATTCTGCAAAGGAGCCTGGACCAAAACGGGAACCAAGATTTAGGAACATTCATATAAGTCTAAATTAGATTCTAAAACGTCATATTGTTCTTTAACCGTTTCCTAGAAATTAAATCAAAGTTTAAAATAATATTTGAAGTCCTTTATGTCACGTTTCTCGTATCTACACGATATAGAGATTTTGTATGAATACTTTAATATTTTTTTTTTCACTGAATATTGGTCGAATCCTGACAAAGGTAAGTACCTATTGGATAATCATAACCGAACTGTCATATACCGAAATAGGTACCTATTACATTTGCCATTGCATTTGTCATGACTTTAGTATTCACCGTGTAACAAAATACTTTAGTCCAAATAAAAACATTTAATTTGCAATTTTCCGCCTAAAATTGCAAAATTGCAAATTAAATAATTTTATACTTAAGTATGGATTTCTTCTTCTAACGCCTTCTTCTATCAATTTTCAAAATACTTTGTCTAGCGAGGTTTCATTGGAGGGAATAAATTTATAATACCTATCACAAAGTACAAGTAGGTACGTACCTATTGTAAATTTAAATTTAATTCATTAAATGGTCCACAGGCAAGTGCTGACTCCCTTGTGAGAGAACCCTTGTCGACATTTTTCTTTAAAAGTCAGGTAGGTAGGAACCTCCTTCGTCGTTTGGCAGGTACCTAGATTATTTTTACTATTTAAATATCACAAGTTTACTTCTACAAATTGTTTCTTTATATAACTTTGCAAAACTTTGTACATTTGTTAAACAAAATGGAGTTTAACTGCTAGGAGTATTATTTTATTTGTTACTCTCTCTACCAGCCATTTCTATAACTAATGCTAGTTTCATCACAAGCTCGAGACGATTCTCGAACCGGATACGTAATCAATCGTGAGATTTGAAATCCACCTGGAGCGGTTACAAAAAAAACAACAGGTTGGGGACGTGTAAGGTCGAAAAAGATTGTTTGGGGCATGCTGCCGTTGAGCGAGAGGCATTTCGCCGACGATTCTCAACTTTATCTCGATTCATGTCGACGAAACCACTTGACGCGTAGACCGTAGTTTAGTACTGCGCCAACCGCGAACATCAATGTATGTGTCGCTCTTTGCAGGAAGCTTATCGCGAGTGACTTTAAAACGATTCAGTTTTTAATTACTCGATTAACGAATTGGACAGTGTTGTGAATTAGTGCTTACGTTTGATGTATCCGTGGAAAGGACGTATCGGTAAATAAACTTCTCTCCCTCGTGTTTCAAATAGTTTGGTAAAAGTGAGTGTGTGTGCTGTGGACGCGTCGCGACAATAACTTATTGTTAAAGATTACTGATTATTTGAAACAATTGACGCTATTATTTATTAATGTTGAAACTGGTTAGTATTATTGTTCTTACTTTTCATAATCTGAAGTACATTCTTCTGGTTTGTTTTTAGTTTCTGGCCAACGTACGCGAAGATTGGAAATCATTAAACAAGTTTTATACTGGTTTTTATTTTTAAATTATTGTGCCTTTAAATTTCTCTTCGATGTTTTTATGATTGCATACCATGAATTTCACTTGTTCATTTGGCTTCGGAACTTCTGACATAAGTGATAGTGTATCACTTATCATCAGTTTAATATTAATCTCATATTTTGGTACCTACTATCCATATTTACTTTTATCCATATTTACATCTTAAAAACGGAAACTTATTAAATTAATTAATTCTTGCTTTTACTAAGTTGTATTTTAGTGTATTATGGATTCAACTAGGTAGGTAGGTACCTACCATAACTTTAAGTATTTTAACATGGACTGAATTTGAAGCACCGCTTCAAGAATAGGTATATGCCTACTGCCTTCGCGTCTAAGATCTATCAACTTTCCCATAATTTAATTCTCTTTCTATACATTCTACATTCCTTTTTTATTATAATTCGGTGATCAAATTATTAAAAGTTGAATGAAAGGTGCTATCAGACTTTGTCATTGTCTGTACAGTGTACAGTATGCACTTACAGAAGCTTACTTATTACCTATCGCGTACCTACTTACCTAGTTCATTTATTTTGTGTTTGTTAATAGTTCAAAAACTGCTAAATACAACCAAGTCTGTTAGTTATAGGTAGGTATGTAGGTAGGTATTTATATTAATTAAAATGTCAATGAGGACTTTAATTAATTTGACATCAAACAACTTAATCACTGAATTCTTTCTGGACAATCAGGATCAGGTATCTAAAGGATATAGGTATGTAGTGTTTTTTTAAGTCTGGCATAGGTACCTAGTTAATGACGATTTACTAGGTATGAGACCAAAACGAATTACGAAAGACATTTTAAATTCTAATTTAAAAGTAATGGAAGAT
Source organism: Calephelis nemesis (assembly GCA_002245505.1). Lineage (NCBI taxonomy): Eukaryota > Metazoa > Arthropoda > Insecta > Lepidoptera > Riodinidae > Calephelis > Calephelis nemesis. The sequence continues at coordinate 142,535 of NJDD01003402.1, read as the reverse complement.
GCAGAAAGTCTGAAAAATTTAATGTAAGAGACATCACTATTCATTACAAATGAGAAGCAAAAAGATAATGACAACATTGATAGCGAGGATCATAGTTGACGTGAATCACACAAATA
>NJDD01003402.1:115744-138460 GCA_002245505.1 Calephelis nemesis | reverse complement strand
CCTGCCGCTCGCTTCCCCGCGTTCCCCCCAACGTTGCTCTGTGCAAGTACATGAGTCGGCCGACTGTTAGTATTAAGACTGTGACATAGGTATACCTATATTGATATCTTTAAAATACATTCGGATTTCCGAAGCTTGACGAATATAGCCGAAGCGCGTAATTTAAATAGTACTAGGTATTATACTTATAAAAGGGTCATCTCTATACACTATATTGAATTTCAACAAATTTTTAAATTAGAAATTTAATATGGTAATTTTTGTTATCTCATTTATTCTCTTTGTCGATCTCGACCTACTCTATTTAATCGTAGTTTAATTATTATACATTTTTTACTAATATACAAATTTTACCGTTGTTACAATTTTATATTATTTTATATCATGGAAAACACTTTCTCGTTTCGTTTGTGGTGTTTTAAACGTATTTTAAACGATACTCACCCAGCAGACTGAAGTCGAAAGTGAGTTTCTTGGATTTGCTCTTATTGTGTTAATATTTGCATGCATCGCTGAGCTTTAAACTTTTATTTTTAATAAGTGACAGCTTACGCGTATACAGTTTGGAAGAATTTCCAAAAATATGTATTTTGTTATATATAACAAATGACTTAGCGTAAATAAATTAGTTTTATCTTCTGTGTTTGTTTGTTTTAACAAATAAATACAATATACTTATACACGCAGTAGGTACATAGTACATACAGTCTCATACGTTTTTCCATATTTGATTGAAATATTAAATCGATTTGTAAATATTAAAATCTTACCCATAATATTATTGTTTTTAAAAACGCCTGTTTTATATATTATATTCTTTTTTATAAATAATTTTATTTGATGATATAAATACATTGTAGGGCGCATTAAAAATAACTGATCCGCTGTCTGGTAGTTCCCATAACAGATTCAAAATGATGTCACTTAGCTAATAGCTTATATATACTAATCGCTTGAGGATAAACACCTTTAAAGTTAGTTTTTCTAATTCACAAATTTATTAACAACAGAGACGGCAAAAACCAAGAGCTACCTTTAGAAATTTACCTCATGTTCAGGCTTATTGGTTAATGGCTATCATACCTTTCAGTAAAAGTGTTGTATTAGTTTGTTCTTGTTTTTATTGACAGAAAGACCGACTTTATTTGATCATCATGTTATTATTTCCACGTAAAGAGAAGTAGAAGTATTTTTTCTTAATATTTTGTTTTGATTTGCGCAAACTTGACTATGTTCGTTTCGTTTTTAATGGACTCTACTAAGTGCCACTATTTTATAGAATATATAGATAGATGATAGAGTCCTGCACTGACTCTCCCGGACATTCAGGCACCACCGCTTTACCTATTCCTCTCGTGAAATGACAATGCTTATCATTGTCGTGTTTCGGTGGAGGGTAGGGTAGCCGGTAAACTTTCCATGAATAGGAGGCTGAACATCTTGCTTCAGATTGGCAACGCACCATTACCACCTTTGGTGTCTTTAGTCGACGGCCTTTCTTACTAAAATCCGTCTGTTTGTTTCCTTCCACGACAATTAAATAATAAAATAAAATAATAATATATAACGTCGGCTATGAAGTTATTCTAAAAATTCCAGACAAAAGAAAACATTGTATGGGTATCATTTAACCAAGACATCTGCTGTTTTGTCACCTCCTTTTATAGATCAATAAATAATTAAGTACCATTTTACAATGTTTGCAATGCTTATGGGTTTTTAGAGATAGTGTCGTTTTTGTTCCGCCATTATGCAGCTTTGCATGACAAAAATAGCTCGGCAGATGATGAGTAACCATGTCGATAATGTCACGCGACGACATTTGTGTAGACATGTGGTTTTTGTCGTGTGCCTGTGTTCTAGCATGATTCATAGAAAACTTAAGACGTAGTCTTCAGCGAGGTACTGTCGATGTTTAGTACCTATCTCTCCATTATTTTGATCATTGACGAAACATGGAATACGTACATCAGATTGTAGGTAGATGTTATAACTAGACTATTCGTATTTTAAAAATATGTTTTCCTTTTTTATCGCCTCTGTGGTCTAGCGGTTCAGTTGTTGTACTTGACTGCATGAGGTCCCGGGTTCGAATCTCGAGTCGGACAACAAAAAGAAAATTGGGTTTTTCCAATTTTCTAATAAAAAAAATGTTGCTCGGGATAGGATAATATGTGCCCGATTTGCGATAAGCTTGCCACCTATCACATTGTGGGACTTAGTATCTTTGGCTTATCGTGGGTGTCCTGGTTGTGCCTCTGCCTACCTCTTCGGGGATATGGGCGTGAAGATACTTTTTTTTCCTTTGAAATGGCTCACTTTACTCAATAGTATTGACCAAAAAAGTGGAATAGAGAGATTTGCTTCTTGATTTTTCGAAGCTTATTGTAAGAATCGACAGAGTTGCAATACTGTAGGCTTACAATAGGCTTACCGTCACTAGCACTATGACATCTGACTAGGTCCACCACCTAGGCAATTATTTATCCCAATCGTTCCCGTCGCAAAGTGCCATAGATTTTTATTTAGAATTAATACAACACTGACACAACCCGTGTTGGTCCGAGCTCCTTTTCAGAATAGACCATCTATCTTCCTGCCAAGCAGTTCGTAAAAGGCGAGCATAGGCTTAATGTCACTAACACCGTGACATCTGACTAGGTGGTAGAGTTTCGCGCCAACTCACCGGGATTGGTACCACCGCCTTAACTATTCCTGCCGCCATAACGTCATGACGTGTTCCGGTTGGGAGGGTAAGGTAGCCGGTAAACTTGCCTTTGCTCGAGACCTAACATCCCGGCCTCAAGTTGGCAACGCAGCATTACCACTTTTGGTGTCTCTAGGCGGCGTGAATTTCTTACCAGGAAATCCATCTGAATGTTAGCCTTCTAATATCATAAAAAAAACTATGATTATGGTGAGCTGTTACTAGAGTATATTTCACAATCCTCACTGCACATAAGTCCATATAATTTGTGATCCCCAATCGCCAATAAGTAGGTCACGGTGACAGCGAGAAAATAATCGATTTGTCAGAAAATTAGTAAAATCGATTAAGGGAAAATTTGATAACTTTATTTTCAATCTCTCAGACACATAAAAATTACGGGCGGGCTGACAAAATTAATTGGATTGACTGTGATATTAAACATGTCAATGTTCATTTCAATGTCTAAACTTTTTTTAATATCTTAGATTCGACCTCCACACTGTTTTTAAATCTATTCTTATCTTTGTTATTTTTACTCTAAACGTTTTTTACAGACAGCGCCAAAATCTTCCGCCTCAGATACGTAGATTGATTAGGCACTTACAAGAGCGGAAATGGTTATAAATAGATCGAGAATATTGTAAACAAATATGTAAAAATCAAAAACGTTAACATCGATACACAAGTTATTTATTTTAAAACTAGCTGTTGTTTGCGGCTTCGCCCGCCTTTTCGCGGAAACCCGTTGCGCGATCGGTATTAAAAGTAGCCTTTGTGCTAATCCAGGTCACAATCTATCTGTGTTCCAAATGTCAGACAAATCCGTTCTACCATTCGAGCGTGAAAGAGTAACAAACATACACACATCCTTACAAACTTTCGCATTTATAATATTAGTAGGATAGACGGCGCCCAACTTACCTTCACACTACCCTGTCACACTGGTGTGTCGGTTAGACTTGAGTTTTTTGGAAAGCTGTTATAAAAAAAATATAATACATATTCTACCAGACTTAACTGGTATACAAATTTTGTTTAAGGCTTAAATTAACATTTTTATTTCTTAATTATTTAATTGAATTATTAAATTAAGTTAGGACTTACTTATATTATGGAAAAAACCTGTTTTTTCTGATTGCATTAGTGGTATACGTCAACGTTTGAGGTGAAAAACTTTAATAAAGTATGACAACATTAGCTCGACGATAACCTGAAAAAGATAACCTTAAATTAAAAACATTACATGTTAGATTTAATTAAAGATAATATTATTTTACTTACATATTATGTAATCAGTTTTAGAGGTCACATACGAAAATCATTTTAAAATCAAACATAAAAGTTAAGTTTGTTTTAAAACAACTCATGATTTAAGAGTCACTATATTCTACAGGAATTTACTTACAAAATTAGACAAGTCAGTACTAGATGATCTACCACTTAGGCTGGGCACCAGTTTTGCTCGATTTGGTACCTACCACTGTCTCACTTATTCTTTTTCTTGGAGTTTTGGCGCCATCGTGAATAAAGATGGTCGAACTTTTTTCATAATTATTAAATTTCGTGTTAAAATTTAGTGAAACTAGTAAATTTTGGTGGCATTTTGTACAATTTTGTTCAGTGAAAGTGCACAAATGAAATAATCATGAAGAAATTATCGTGCCAAATCTCACTACATGAGCTTGAGTAATGAGGCCACCGCTTTACCCAAGACCCTGACATGACTTATTGACTTATGACTAATTATAGTTGAATCCCGATTTTGGTAGATTTGATGCAAACTTCTACTTTACTAATGGCAAAATGCTAACGCGAATGCCAAAAATTAAGAAAGAAAGAAAAAAGACTTGCACAGGTAGCCTACAACCGCAGTCATAAAACTCACTAGTAACATCCGTGGTATATGTAGGAATTGGTTATCTCTTGAAGTCAGGAGAGCCAATTATTAGTTCGCTAACTAATAACATAAGATATCGAGTTAACGGACCGTAAGCCGTATATGGAAGCGGTCACCGTTGGTCATACACTTTTGTGACATAAAAGAAGTAGACGATACGTTGTTGATTATTATACATCTCGAATGATCCCATGAAGTTTAACAAGAATTAATATCTTTTCCATAACGCGACATCGGTTTTTACATAGTATCTGATGGTGTCATAGTCGAGAATCCTAATAGTAAAAAAAAGGTAGCTTCACGCCCATATCCCCGAAGATGTAGGCAGAAGCACAATCAGGATACTCACGACTAGCCGAAGACACTAAGTCCCATAGTGTGATAAGTGGCAAGCCTATCTCGCCAACCGGGCACATATTATTTAATCCCGAGCAATGTTTATTTTATTAGAAAATTGGAAAAACCCATTTTCTTTTTGTTGCCCGATCCTGAAATCGTACCCAGGACCTCATGCAGTTAAGTCCAACAACTGAACCGTTAGACCACCGAGGCGATATGCGTAACTAAACATAATACTTGACGGCAAAGTATTATTAAGAAAATCGTAAAACTCTTGAAAATAACTAAATCCAATACCAGGTGCAAACAATTACGATAAAAACTTTAAACAATTGGTACATCTTCTGCAAACTGATAATAAAATCTAATTTACGATTGTCAAGGTTAGCTAGAAATTTAAAAGGTAAATTAGGCAGAAAGTCAGCGAGTTACGAAATTGCGCGCTTTCTTTCTGTTCGCGAGGACGTGCTCTACTTACCCATATAACATTTTCGCGTGCGTGTCTCTTTGCTAATAGCTATAAGTTACATTAATCACGTCCCGGGTGGTTTCTCCTGTCATTGTGATAGTAAGTTTAATCTACGTTCTCAACCATCTAGCTGTGAAATTAATGCCAATCACAGTAATAGCTGCTTTAACACCAATACTTCCAGTTAAATGTATCTTATAATATCGTTATATGTTGTCAGTTAATTTCTCTTCGTGGGTAATATCAGTTTGTTATATTTTAATGTTTACAGTATTACAATTATCCACGTTGTATTATCTGGTACAGTCCATCCAAGGTTCCTAACTCATTTCGTCTGTTTAATCTTTCAGGTGCTAAAATAAATATCAAGTAGATCCTTATACTTGTATATGAACAATGTTCAGTTTATTGATATACACAAGATTTTAAATTTATTTCAGACAAGATAATAAATTTAATTTTGGTTTCAACTAAATATTTAGCTGATAAAAGTGCTTTTGGAATTAATTACTCCGCATGCCGATAATTATTGTATACATATTTTAAAATGAGGAAAAAAAGACAAGCCCGCTGAGTTTCTTGCCGGATCTTTTCAGTGTGAGGTCGTGGTCCGATCCGGCGCCAGATTTAATATTATTATCAGAGATAAGTAAATAAATATAAACGCGTCACGAGTGCCTCTTGTAGGTTAACATGATAGATTTTTTAAATTTGATTTAAACTATTTCAATAAATATAAGGTCGTAATTCAAGGAAGGTAAATCCCAGATCAATTACTTTGCTCTTCCCCTTAGAATTAATTGCACTTGCGCATTTTACTTGAGATGAGCGCAAGTTTAGGTACTATAAGTCTTTATAATTCGTGGTTTAAATCAAACAAGACAAATTCTATGCCTTGTCATTTAGATGACAAATGGCCTTGTATTATTTATGACATGCGAATCTACAATTACAAGAAGAGATATATTAACTAGTGGTCGCCCGTTGGTCGAAATTCGACCATAATAAATTTTAATATCTTGTTGATAAGAACGCCATCTTCATTTCTCAAGACCAACTACTATGTTTCCTGAATATTTAGTGCGCCATCAGTGATCGTTTATCGTTATCATCAATATATTTGTTTGTGTGTGTCAAATGTGTGGTAGTGTGGGTAATGTTTTATAAATTGATTTAATGTACTTTATAAGCATTGTTATTGAAAAATATTAGCGTTCTGCACATCTCCTACACATAAACTATAAGTGTGTTAAATTTATGCTAATCCTTCCGCGCAATTTTCGTAAAATTTTGGCATCACGTATTAATATATATGTGAATGTTTGTGTTTAAAAATTATATGAACGGATAATGAAACGTGCGACATTTTACACTAAATTATTTGCGATTGATTGCTAGATTAGATCTAACAAAATAATGGATGTATTATGTATATGTGTATGAATTATGAGCTTTTAGCTGTTTTTGCTTCAGATAATCACCTTGAACTTACCTTGCCGGCAGTCCTTGTTTGCTACTATCGGCGTAGTTTTTACGTGTACTGTACTGCCTCTTTCATTAGAATTTAAACTTTAAACACATAGATTTTAAGTCTTATCGCACTTGTTGCGGGAAACAGGTGTGTTATTGTATGGTTTATGTGTATTATCGTTTTTATTCTCTTACAAATGTTAAATCATAATTAAATATGTACGTTCTAATTTGAGCGTTGTTTCATCACATGAAGGTTGATATTAGTTCACCAGTAGTTTTATAGACTTAGCCGCGACTTAGTACTTGTGTTAGTTGATAAAATATTTGTTATGGCTGTGAAATCGCTAATTTTTCACTTACGTTTTCCACGTTTAGGTGATCAGAGCATAACTTCAAAGCCATTTGATAAGAAATAATATTTTTTAATATAAACATCTACTGTATTACATTGTACTACAGCGTTGGAACGACGGAAAATCTATAAATGTTGGTGTTAGCGTAAAATATTAAGAGGTGTGAGATCTACGCACCTGCTTTAGCAAAAAACGACCATTATCTGAAATAAAAGTAATAAAGCCATTTCACTACAATTTAAGATAATATTATGTATGCTCCTAATATACTGATTTCGATGTCAAATGGCTTAAAATCAATACTGACTGATAATGTTAGTTAGATCTGAATTGTTTAGAAGGCCCCCTTATCTTTAAATAGGCCACTATATATTATTTTTTAATAGATTGCCAAATCTATTAAAAAATGTTCAAAATAAAATAGTGAAAACCCATGATGCGGTAAATAAGAATTGATTTGCAATCGGAGTAGTCCTAATAATCTATTCAAATTATTGTTTCTAAAATATCTTCTGTAAATTAAGATTACGACTGCAATTATTATTACCTTAACGATTTTGTGGTATCTAGGTACAAAATATGGTCATTGGCTCATTACCGTTGTGATAATAATCATGCCACCACCGCCTAGTGTTTCGGCAGTGCCCCTTCTTCATTTATTGAAATCGGATTTCGATACTTCGGTACTTTGGGAAAATAAAAATATGTGATTCTAAAATCTAACACAATGGGAATCTCAATAAAACCCGATGAAATAAACTCAACGAAATTGTCCTTTAAAACGTTTCTTTTAATATTTAAACTAGCTGTCCCGGCGAACTTCGTTTAACCCGTTTAGTATGGAAAATGATAATAATATTTTTCCGATTTTCCTTGCAACTTTCCCGGTTTTTCTTAATAAGAACCTTCTGCTGATAATTATTAAGACAATAATAAAAGAATTAGCCAAATCGGTCCAATCGTTCGGAAGTTATGCGCTTACCAACACATTAAGCGATTCATTTTTATAGTATAGATTAATCATTAAAATTATATACGGCTTTATGCTTAAATCACCGGTGTGAACTTGTGTTTGTTTCATTCTTTTGAACTCTAAAAAAATTAGATAGAATGAGACCTCAGATATCTCTAATTATAGTAAACACATAGACGCCAGTTGGTGGGCGAGATAGTAGTGGGATGTCTCGGATGGGATGTTAAAAATGTTTCTAAATATTGTCAGAAGCTTGGATCTTCGCACTGTGAGTAAACAACAAAGTGTCATGACGTGCTAAAATGTATTTGAAACATTAGCGCACTTTTATTTTTCTTGTTGTCAGGTGACTTCTTCATGGCATTACTCAACAAAAAATGGCTTTATTTTCCAAAGACAGTTTGTTTGTTCTAACTTATTTTTAAATGGAATTGGCAGGCAAACAAGTAGATTATTGGTAGTTCACGCCTTCTACCAAAGCTGGAATGCATTGCCAACCTTTGCCTGCTGGCATGCTAGGTCCAGCGCCTGAGTAGTAGTGTATGTAGATAGGGTAAAACTAGATCGTTATAATTGCTTAAATTAATAAGTGCTAGCCAAGTAGTAAATATGTTTTAACGAATTTAGGTATAAATAAAAAAATATAAATAACAAAAACAAAAACTACAATATATTTAATTAAGTTAAATATTTGCACACGCAGCACACCACAATGAGGTAGACTGTCTTGGTACGAATAAGTAATATGTAACAACTTTTAAACACAAATATTTCGCAAACAAATAATATTACATTTTAATTTTTCATTTTCTTTTGTGAATGATTGTGGTACTTGTGATTATATCGCAAGGACAATACATGGTGGTAATTCTGCTGTTCACAAACTAAACTTATTTTAGATGCATGCTATCTTTCTCAAATGTAACAAAAACAAAAGAGATGGAACGTTTTAGACACGTCAGATTAGTCCGAACATGTTAAATCGAGATATTTTTAATCGACGTTTTCCGAGTAATAGTTTAAGCGTCTGTAGAAATTACGTGTACGATCTAATTTGACAGCGCTAAAAGTGTTTTGTCTCTTTCTGTTTCTTTCGTTGAAAGAATACAGCGATAACTTAAAATAAGTTTAGTGAGTGCGCAACAAAATTACCACCAATGCTCACGAAAAGCCCCTTTTGATGTCATTTGTGGACTAAAAACTAGTGGAAAAAGCTAGGTAGATCTGCAATGATCGTGACTCTTGCCACTTGGTACTCACTGGATATCTCGCAAGGTACTTGGCATGAACATACGTAGGTATGTATATAAAAATTAATAGAAAGTTAATGTGTTTATTTGTTTCGGATTTGATTTACGTTATCAATCATCTGGCAGTTGGCACTCGAGTTCATCCAACTTGTCCACCAGCGACGTTATCGTCGCCGGTTGTATCTGCATGTTAATGTATACGTGCCAGTGATTGATGGTGATAACAAACCAGAACTTTGCCAATATTTACATCAATTGATTTTGTATGGGAGACATAACCTTGACTGCTCATCGACTAAAAAAAAGTACCTTCACGCCCCTGTCCTCGAAGGGGTTGGCAGAGGCACAACCAGGGCACCCACGACTAACCGAAGACACCAGGTCCACAATGTGATAGGTGGCAAGCCTATCGCCAACTAAGCACATGTTCAATCCCAATCAACATTTTTTTATTAGAAAGAGAAAAATTAGAAAGAAAAACGTCATTTTCTTAATGTTGAACGACCCGGTAATCAAACCCGGGACCTTATGAAGTCAACTACATTATCGTCATAGTTCACCGACTAAAGCAAAAAATTTCTTTTTTCATTTTGTCAAAAATCTTTATGTTTACGATACCGTTTTTCACCTTTTTTGTGGCGAATACTAGATAGGTTTGTTATATTTAACTAAAAAAGTGAAAAAAGTTTATTATAAAAAACCTCAATAAATTAAAAAAAGGAGCTTAATTTACATTTTTTTTATTAGATAATTTTCCCCTTTCTGGAACCGGCTAAGGCTACTTTTAGGCAATGCTGCCAGTTATTCCGTAGCAATTAATTCTTACTAAAATAACAGTCAATATGTACAAAGTCATGTCAGGGTCTTAAGTAAAGCGGTGGTCACTTTACTCAAGCTCATTTTGTGAGTTTTGGCGGTAACGAGGAAATACACGATACACTAATTTCTTTATACATATTTCACTTTTCTCTTTTACTGAATAAAATTGACACGTAAATTAACTAATTTTACTCTTAATTTACACGAAGTTCAATAATTACGAAAAAACTAAGACCATCTTCTTTAACGATGGCGCCAAAACTTATTTTTTCTCTTAAAAAGTGTAAGTATTTTCCAAAAAATATGACAGGCTCGCGATTAATATTTATCATTTTTATCGCGCCTAACAATTTTTGCTAATTAAACCTATACAGGCAATGGTTACACCTCGGTCTAGTTGAGGATAAGAGGCATGACGGCATTTATTATTAAGGTGACAAAGTTAGCGTCTAATCTGTGTACATTAACATAGAGTCACTGGTTCTTGCGACATGGTCATTGTGTCCTACTAAGTAGACTGAAACTTGTGGAGCCCATTTCGTAATTCGACGTTTTCTTGGTACCTACTCTCAAGGATATATCTTAATTGGTTTTAACATTGTTGTCGACATTTCTACTGCATGAAAGTTTCTATTTTGGAGCTATTATTTTGTGTTTCATTGGAGGGGTAGAGATATATATGTACATAAGACATAAGATTCTTGGGTAACCCAAGTAACCAGCTGTCATTAATACCTAATACCTATCCTACTGCTTAGAAATTAAAAACAAATAACTACCTACTAAGTTTTAAAGAAATAAAAAGTTTCATTTCAGACGGGATTTGAAACTGTACCCTTTCGTCTCAAGATGAATGCTCGAACCATTTGAGCTACTGAGGATGCAAATCCTGTGGCGAGATTTTTAATTTCCTTTTTTTTAGTTAAATCCTGTCAGGGGCGAACTTTTTCCGTTCTTTAAAATTTGTAGACATTTAACCTAAGCACAGGGCAAGTGCTAAAATAAAAATAGCTTAAATATAATAATTCCAAAATCAAAACATATTTTGTCCATACGTAAATAATAATATTTTTTCGTGCACTGAATTTAGGACTTATGTTTTCGCATTGACCTCTAATATTCTTATTTCTATAAGTTTTCGTCGCCGTTTTTAATCTGTCTTAAAATATTTTTTGAAAAATATGTCATATGTAATTATTAAACACAGAAACGAATATGTAACGTAAAATTAGGTAATTACCAAAAAACTAGAAAGGTACGTCTTATGCAATCACTTACATAATATTTGGTATCCATTTTTCATAATTTTATAATTCGCTTTAATTAGATTGCATCCGTTTTTAGAGACTTATTAATTACAATTACACTCGCTAATTTGACTTCATCTCATTATACTAAAAAATTGGAATTCAGATAATTTTGAGAAAGTATTGCAAGCAGTAACAATATTTAATTATACTGATTTATGTAAACTGTTGCACGCAGCATTGGTCTGTTTAGGTTCATCAAAATGATAGCCAACCTTTCTTTCTTTCTTTAGTTTTTGGCATTCGCGTTAGCATTTTGCCATTAGTCAATAGAAATTTGCATCAATTTAACCGATTTACAAAAATCGGGTTTCAATTATCCAAACTTAGTGACAAGTCGTCAATAAATGTCATATCAGGGTCTTCGGTAAAGCGGTGGCCTCATTACTCTAGCTCATGTAGTGAGATTTGGCGGCAACGAGAAAATAAACGATACACTGATTTCTTCATTATTATTTCATTTGTGCACTTACACTTAACAAAATTGTACAAAATGCCACCAACATTTTCTAATTTCACTCAATATAAACACGAAATTAAATAAATAATTATTTGACAAAAAAAATTGAGACCATCTTTTCACTCGATGGCGCCAAAACTCGATAGTCAACCTTATTTCAAAAAACATCAAATGTCAATTTAAATGAATGTTCTAGATTTTGCCACAAATAGGTACCTATTATATCAATTGACAGAATGTGCAATCATGGGGGTTTTTTACTAATTGCGGTAGATTAAGCGAGATAAATACAGTTTTGGCGCAACATATATATTAAAAAATAAAAGTTTTAAGTTTGCTATGTTTTTTATTCACCTAAATCGTATGACACTAGTTTCCTTATATCTGAATGCCTTTAGACTTACTTTCAAATTAAACGGGTTATACCTTTTCATCGTGTTATTTAACAGGCTCTGTTACTTGTCTGTCAAGTGTCTTGTGTCACTTAAGCCAAACTTCATACAAAATTCGGGTTTGCTTTTTATCTATGGGAGATCCGCCTCTTATTACGTAGTATTTATTTACTCTTTGGATAACATTTTGACAATTGTATGAGCTCTAAAGATAACTAAAAGAAACTTGTAAATTAAATTGCCTTATTAAGAACAATAAGATAAGGAGCCATGACATCTCGTTAGATAGACTAGACGTTACGAAATGATGGAAATAGACAAGATAGAGGGTTACGTAATGTGTGTTGTATTAAATAACTTTACGTAACGTTTCGCGGAGGCGACCCTATCCGAGGTCAAACGTTTTTTACGGATATGGAGGACGTTTAATAATTTGATATTATCAAAAAAAGACATAAAATAAAAAAAACTTTTGCTTCGTCTGCATTTGAGACTTAGCTTGGCGACTACACGAGAAATCTTTTTACAACTCACATTTGTTATAATGTTTGACGTGGCATCCTGCGCAGGTAGGTATAGGTACAGTTCAATCACATATTTCCGTAGATATATGTATAAAATAAATTTAACCTTTATATCGAGTAGGATTTTACATAATGCCTAAAATTAGGGCCCGTCAGTGTCCTAAGTTATATGTTTTACAAATAGTTACTTACGGTTTTGACATGTACATTTAACTTTATCCACCCTCTTACATTTAGTCCATATTGTTGCTTTTTCGTTATATAAAATTTCGAACTGAAAAAATGTTCCGCTTTAAAAAGCTTTTTATTCGCATATTCCTTTGGCTAACAAGTTACGAAATATGCTTGTAAACAACGAAAATAAATAATTTTTGTTCTATCCTTTAAAAAGTTTTGTCTTATTTCATAATTAAATGTTATAACTATAGTAAAAAATAATGTATAATAGGTACGTCCTTGGCTAGAAAATGTTTGACGTTACCTATACGTTAGCTCGCAAAAAATCTGTACGTAATAATGAAATAAAATTTATTTGTTTATTTCATCTGAAATTATGGCGTTTTACGTTTAAAAACAAAATGTTTCGGGATCTTCTAAATATTACGCTTACGAGAAAAGGCCTAGAGTCAAAATTCTGACAAATTACTGCTCAATGCTCCATATATTGCGAATGCTGCAAAAAATTACATTAAATACAAACTAAGCCGTTACTTAAACGATATGAAAAACATTAAGTTTACTTTGTAGTTATTAACTATACGAAATCATATTTAATTAAAAATTAAAATAAATTATCCAAAGGTGGTGCTGCAAAACCGGCGTGAATGCATGAATGTGAAGGGAGTCAGTCTAGTTTGTCAGGATCGTGAGGTCTGGCACTCGATACTATCTGCCTACCTCGTAAGGGACTTACGGTGTTGATAGGTATGTATGTAACTATACAAAAAATAATAAACTATACGAAAAAATATTTTATCGTATTATGACTGATATGTTAAAATCATCATTCTTAATACAATTTATTTACAAACACTTGTTCTTTCCAAAATATTTTTTTATTTTTTTTATTTTTATGGTTTAGCCAACCGGTTTCGCTATGATGATGCTTCTGTAGCGAAACCGGTCGGCTAAACCATAAAAATTAAAAATATAAATACATTGTGAAAAGTACAAATGTTTGTAAATATGTATCAAGAATGGAATTCCACCAAGCACCGACGATAAGAAGTATAGAAATTATCATCACTCTTTCTCTTGTTTAATTAGCAATTATGTAGAGTTCTCACAGATTGTCAACAAAACATCGATTCTAACTTAAGTAAGAAGTCAGGTATTAACATTAGGTAATTACAGGTTGGAAATGAGATATCGCTTATCACCCACCCGTCGGACTAGTTGTGAAACACACACTATATTGCGTAAATTCCTCCATAATTATTACACTAGAAGTAGACGCATGTTCTACGTGAGCTCTCAACCATGTATCAGATTAACGTCAACCTGTGGTGCCTGAGCCTTTGCCGTTTTGCCAATTACTTATTTGTACTATTTGCTGTTTTCAAATGCCATTAATGATATTATAACGATAATTTTCTTTTTCATTTTTTTTAAATGAGCATGTAATGTTAACATGTTCATGTTCGTTCCGTGTTGGTGCAGGCTCCTTTGCAGAATAGAATATCTGCCTTCTTGCCAGGCAGCTCGTAAAAGGCGAGCATAGGCTTACCGCCACTAGCATCGTGACATCTGACTAGGTGGTAGAGTTTCGCAGCGGGGTAAAATAGGTTAAAAGTTGATATGAAAGTCTTTATTAATAGGCTGTTGATTAAAAATGAATAAATATGTTTAAAAAAGGAATCAATCAAATCATTTATTTACATTCACAAAACTTATAAACTAGAAATAAAAAATATAAGAATATATACTTAAATTCTGCTATCCTTAGTTGTGAGCGTCTGACGCCTATTGTAGGTTGATGACAACCTGAATTACAGGACGCCAGTCCAGGAATTAATTACTTATACAGGTTTAAATTCAATTCCAGTTCTGTAAAAATATTAACTGCTACACGAGCATAGTCGCTGGTAACAGCTGGTCAAATATAAAATAAGAACCACTTAACGCTGCCTAGCTTTGGAAATAGCAAGATTAAAGCCCGTCACACACGTAGCTATAATATGTATTAATATAAACTGTAGCAAGATATATTACAATATATTTTCTATACAAATATTCAAGCGACCGCACACGCAACTATAATATATATTTCTATGACGCCACCAACGGATATATTATCGCATATTAATACATATTAACGCTAGGCCGACCATCAATGAATGAGGGCAAAATATATATTATAGCATCGTCTCCGTGTGTGGTAGCTTACTATAACATATATTATAGCGCGGCATATTAATATATATTATAGCTACGTGTGTGACGGGCTTTAGACCGTTTAAAAATATTATTATGTGGTTATTCTTGTATTACGTTTGGCCTCTAACAATGAATGTGTGCCATGTGTGTGTATGTAAGTGTACGTGTAAAACAAAAAATGAATGAGATTCAACGCCTAAGCGTAGTGTTTGAAAAATGAATAAAAACTAAAGACAAACTTAAACAAGAAAAACGAGAATAGGCGACAATTTGTAGTTAGGTAGATAAAGATGGTCAAATTAAAGCTCTTGGAAGGTGAATGTGAATCATCAAGAGGTTGGTGACATCATGCTCCGAGCTGCGAAAATCGTTTGAATACATCCGGTACTGTTAGCTCGGACAAAGACAAATGGTAATACAACATCTTCTACAGTTTTACGTTCCTTTTTTTATGTTATAGGAAAGCAAACAAGCAGACGGATTTCCTGATGGTAAGAAACTCACGCCGCCTAGAGACACCAAAGATGGCAATGGTGCGCTGCCAATCAGAGGCCGGGATGTTAGGCCTCGAGCAAAAGTAAGTTTACCGGCTACCTTACCCTTCCGTGTTGGTCCGGGCTCCTTTGCAGAATAGACCGTCTGCCTTCCTGCCAGGCAGCTCGTAAAAGGCGAGCAAAGGCTTACCGTCAAAAACATCGTGACATCTGATTAGGTGGTAGAGTTTCGCAGCGACTCACCCGGATTGGTACCACCGCCTTACCTATTCCTGCCGCCATAACGTCTTGACGTGTTCCGGTTCGGAGGTTAAGGTAGCCGGTAAACTTACTTTTGCTCAAGGCCTAACATCCCGGCCTCAGGTTGGCAACGCACCATTATCACCTTTGGTGTCTCTAGGCGGCGTGAATTTCTTACCATCAGGAAATCCGTTTGCTTGTTTGCTTTCCAATATCATATTAAAAAAAAAAACATTTCATTTGCAAACTACTGGTCTCCGTCAAACGAAACTTGCCACGATATTAAAAACGAGTTTTCGTCAACCACGTAACGGTTTCGATGTTATTTTAGTGTCATGGCGTCATAGTCCTGAGAAAAATGTTCAAATCTGTGCAAATTGTTTACGTAACATCATGATATAAACCCAACACAAATGATTTATGTCATACGTGATGATGTTTAGGAAACCTAGATTGTTGAGCAGTGGCTGGTTAAATGCTGTTGGAAGTCAGCCCAATTACAAGGATTTAGAAGTATCGACTCACGGCTCAAGGGTGACTCAACCCCAATTTATTTACTAAAATCACAATAAAAAGTAGTAGAATAACGTCTACCGGGTCAGATAGTTTTCTTATAAAAATCATGCTGAATGACAATTTATTTAAAACCGTAACACAGCTTTGTTGATACGCGGATTTGTAAATTTCCTCCATATCAATCAAATGGACACAAGGGGGCAGGAGGTCAACTTTTAAATATGAATTAATAGAAATCTTCGAAATTTACATACTGATACTGCCTAAAGAAAGTGAAACCTGTTCAAACAAATAAATTATTAATAACGCACGCGCAATGTTTTTTAAAGTAAAATTATGAAGGTTTTTGTCTGTATGTCTCAGGTATGTTTATTTTATAAAAAAATAATGCATTACAGTTTATCCGAGTTCCTCGAGATGTTGTTTTCTTTCTTATCATTCATTGCAATCGGAAAAACTCACTTTCTGTTAAACTACAGGATAAGGGTTATAAAATCCTTCAGACAAGTGTTTGTTATCTGGTATTAAAGTGTAATAAACTAGACTATGCCTGCGGCTTTACAGTCATTGTAAAACTAAAGCTCAGATTTGAACTCGAAATTGTGCTCCTTCAATAGTAAAAATTCTATTAAAACTAATCTAGTAGTTGTCACGTCATAGCTTACAAAATTAATTTTAAACTTAGAAGTTTCCCAGTACTCCCAATTAAATATTTTTAAACATTTTCAATATATAGACCAAGCTTGGCACAGTTTTAAATACAACAAAGATCAACAAGAACAAAGATTTTATGGAAAACGTCTGTTTTCCATAAAATTTAATTATTTAAATATAAATTAAAAATTAGGGCTTTCCTGACCGATCAAGTTTCATTGACCCAAAACAAAACTTAATTTAATCAGAAAGCATTTTGCATTCTTCGAAGTGCAAAGGCATAAAAAGGCAGGTTTCAGTAAGATGCATCTTGCCCCGATTGCCTTGATACGGTTAAAAGTTTATTCAAAGAGATAAAATAAAAACAATGTACACTTCAAAAGAAACATTATTCAGATAAGTGCATCTATCCGTATTATGTTATAGAGTCTAGACCAGGAGTGGGCAAATTCTTTTGACCGCGGGCCAGTAAATTAAAAAAAAAATCTAGTGGCGGGCCAGTAAATTTAAATGAATCTCGAGGCGGGCCGGTTAATTAAAACACCTAAAAATAGCAGTAAATATTACGATTATAAAACGTGGAATAAAGATAACAAAAAGCATTTTTTTTAAATTTTATAATCCTTTATTAAAATAAAATCTATTTATTAAGCCTTGACATAAGAAATACGCAATATATGTATATGTTTGAAGTTTCGATTTAGTATCTTAATTGTTCAAATTTCAATAGTCTTTTAACATTTCGACTATTATTTTTTTATGAAGTTCATATTTTTCTAAAAAGAAACCCTCGGCGGGCCGGATTAAAATCTCTCACGGGCCGGATCCGGCCCGCGGGCCGTAGTTTGCCCACCCCTGGTCTAGACAGTTAAGATTACAAGATTAAAAAGAGCTTCAGAAAACTTTTTCTGTGACACCCCTGTCCTGTCTTTATTTCTCCCTCTAACGCTCTATCTGAGTCTGCTGAGCCTTTACTATGAGTTGTTATAGATTACGTTTGGTAAGTTACATGTCGAAATCTATGACACTTCTATTCTAAAAATATGTTTCTTATAGTTGCCAATAGAGGCTCTGTTCAAAGTATCCATAAAAATACGGAAACGGTTGCGAGTATAATAAACTTGACAATCCGAAAACTCATGGCAAGGGGTAGGTATGTTCACACTTGGCTTAAGGCCCCATACTTAGTCAGCCAGAAGAGCCAATCATCGCACTCCACCGTTCCATGATTACTATGAAATATTGCGCTCTAAAGTCAACGTCTTAAGCGACAAATCACTGTTTTTGACACTATAAAAGTAATTTGAAAAAAAGTATAAAAACTGAAACACATATGTTTTAGGTATAGTACTTATCTATGTTTATGTTAAATCTGGTGTCGATATTTTCATAATTGAAGTAGACAGTTGGGTTTTGCTTTCAAAAAAGGGTTAACATTTTGATTTTTTCTATCGAGCAAAGTGAAATGAATCGTGTTTTGGAAACACTAGTCTTATAGAGCATATTCATGTTAATCTTGTGTATTTTTGTCACCAAGATCTATGATTGCTTTGTATGAAAAAAAACATTATACTGCTCACATATTTTAGCGTATATGGACCCTTAACTGATGTGTCGATTATAGTTAAAATGTTGTTTTCACCTTAGTCCATCCATTTGATTATAAGTCTTCCTTGTTTTTGGGAGCTATCTATTGTGTTTTGGATATCTCTTATGCTTTTGCTGTCTTAGGTCTTGACAGGCAGTTCCTGTACATTTGATTATAATACTGTACGCTCAGAATAAACAACATTAGAAATTGACATTTGCAATGTTGAGACAAAATTTGGTTGTATCTGGATTAAGGTTAAATAGAAAAGCTGAACTTGTTCTCTTTTGTTTCACAATTTAACATAAATTTAATACATTTTATTACAATAAAAGTTAAACAATTACATAAAATATTTTTTCTCATAGTCATTAAAAACGTTTACAGTTGATCTACGTAGGATTTCGCAAAAGAAACGTAACGTATAACGTCTGGTATAACAATCACATCTTAGATGATATAACACTGAGAACTCCTAAATTTAATTTGATTACGTAAAACCTTATTAATTTGTATTACGAGTAGGAACAGGTATAGTCACGCGCACAGATATTCTTTTCATTCTATTTTTTTAAATTATATGTCTATGTCTGGCCAGTATTGTTTATTTTTAACTACCAGCCCGCCCCGGCCTCGCACGGTTATGAAATATACATAATATAACCTTCCTCTTCAATTACGTTATCTATTAAAAAACCGCATAAACATCAGTTACGTATTCTATAAATTTTAAAAAAAATTTCGCCTCAGACAGTTAATTTCATCTGGAATGATGAACTCATTTGGTGGGTACTCAAAATTGTGTATCTATAGGACATCACTACCCGCGTTAACGGGTTAGAAAGGAATTAAAAATTTCGCCACGGGACTTGAATCCTCAGTAGCTCAATTGGTTAGACTGTTAGAGCATTCGTCGGCTTGAGACGAAAGGTTACGGGTTCAAATCCTGTCTGGGGCGAAATTTTTTCTTTCTTTAAAATTTATAGAATATTATCCCAAGCACAGGGCAAGTGCTAAAATAAAAATACGTTGATCAGTTACGTAGTTTTAAAGATTTAAGCATACAAAGGGACAAAGGTACTATGTAGTGATTTTGTTTCAGTAATACTTTCATAAAACAGATGGTCAGCCTGTGCTGAAGTAAGTTAATTACTGATTTATTAATATGAGAGAATAATGTTTTCAATATAATGACACAAATATAACAAATGGTCAGCGGCTATATTTTTTTAAGTATCTTCTTCTTCACGCCTATATCCCCGGAGAGGTAGGTAGATGCACAACCAAGGCACCCACGGCTAGCCAAAGACACGTCCTACAATGTAATAGGTGACAAGCCCATCGCCAACGGGGCACAAAAAAGTTATTTTTATTAATAACATTATCTTTCTATTTTTGTCGAAAATATAAATAAAAAATATTGTCATTTCGCCCGCTTATAGTAAATCCTTGCAGAAATAGCTTCTCGGACTGCAATGGACATAATTTTTACAGAAAATATCATCTCTGTGGTCTAGCGGTTCAGTTGTTGGACTTGACTGCATTCGAACCCGGTTCGGTTCGAATCACGGGTATTGCAACAAAAAGAAAATAGGGTTTTTTCAATTTTCTAATAAAAAAAATGTTGCTCGGGATAGGATATTATGTGCCCGGTTGGCGATAGGCTTGCCACCTATCACATTGTGGGACTTAGTATCTTCGGCAAGTCTTGGGTGCCCTGGTTGTGCCTCTGCCTACCTCTTCGGGGATATGGGCGTGAAGATACTTTTTTTTAAATATCATTTGATATTTTATACAACATGATGAGTCAATGTATGGTATTTCTCTATTATATAACATATAGATTCCTATAATTGCTGAGTAAAGCGTGGCCAATCGATAGACAAATAATAGTGTCTTATATTAAACTTTGTTCATAATTTTATATTCAGTTGATTTAATGAATCAATCGGTGAGTCATTTATTTTTATGTCGATTTATATGTTGATTTCCAATCATGTCCCTATCGATATAGAGAACAAAATCGTATGATTCTTTGTTTGAAAACCTCTGGTGTTCAAATTCATTCACATGTTCTGCTATGTTACCTGGGTTTTTTACTGTATACTGTATATAATATATTCATACCAAATCGTAAATGAGCCTTTACATTGAGGATATTTCACATGAAAATAATTTGAATTCGTTACTAGCATGCGTCTAACTATAATACTACTATATATGTATGCCTGGAAGAGATCGCTGTTTTCGCGATTAGGCCGCCTTTGTGTATCACTTAGCTTTTAAGTTTATTTTAATGTATTTATTTTTTATGTATTTTGGTGCATAATAAACAGTTATTCTATTCTACTACTTTTTTTTTAAATACTTGTCAGTTTTGATGAATATAAATCATAATACCTACATTTGATAAATTTATAAAAAAATATTGTGTTACATTGCTATCGAGTGGAAACGGTAGTAACCCCAATGGAAAATAAATCAGCTGATATCCTGGATTAGTGTCTACCTCATTAGAATAATAAAGTTACGAGTATAATTGTTTTTCCGTTGTTCGGAGTTGCTTATACATACACTTAAACTAAACTTTCATTTGCTTGGTTCTATTTCTGTTGGATATATATCTACATTATGGGATAGATAGTCTGTTTATTCAATTTATTTGTTTGGTTGGTTATAGTTTGACCGCCGTGTTGGTCGTACACGCCTAACTACACCGACCAATTGCGAGGCTCGGGTTCGATTCCCGACGGGTGCAGGCATTTGTGTGATGAACATTTAGATGTCTGCATTTCCGCGTCTGGGTGTTTATTAAATATATTCTGGCATCTATTTAAGTATTTCTATGTATTATTATCGTTGACTAACACCCATTACACAAGCATATAATTTGCTTACTTTAGGGTTAGATTCAATTTGTGTAACTTATCCAGAAATGTTTATTATTTGTTCGTATCATAAATCGTAATGTATGTCATAAAAATACTCCGAAATGACTCTACCGGTTTTCATGAAATTTCATATGTGGTTATATTAGTCAATATGAGAATAAGTTTCATACCGCAAAAGCCTATATTATGGCCTATGATGTGGTTACTTTTTTTATTAAAAATATTTATATTTTTCTAGTAACGAATGGACAATCGTCTCTCCCACACGTCATGACTCTACTGCCGTTAAAGCTGAAGTTATTCACATAAATCCAATAAATTAAAACCAGAGATAATTTAAATATATCCAATGGAGTTCATGTATTTAATTATGGATATCTTCAACATTCCTTTCGAGGTGATGTAACTTAATATATTGTAACACGTCGAGATAATACGCTTCAAGTACCTACATAAATCTCTAAAATTTATATCTAAATTAAAATAGCTTTATCATAATTTCCAAGATTGTGCATATTTAAAAAACAGAACGAAGAGGTATAAAACAGGGAGTTCATCTACAATTCTTATCGTTTCCGAGCAAGTTATATATTTTAAGCAAAACAAAGTGTAAAAAACTGAACGAAGAGATATAAAACAGGGAGTTCATCTACAATTCTTATCGTTTTTGAGCAAGTTATATATTTTAAGCAAAATAAAGTAAGAACCTTCACGACCATATTCCCGAAGCGGTAGGCAGAGGAACAACCAGGGCACTCTCGACTAGCTGAAGACAAGTCCCACAATGTGATAGGTGGCAAGCCTATCGCCAACTGGGCACATATCCAATCTTAAATTTTCTTTTTGTTGCCCAACCCGGGAATCGAGTCCGGGAACCTCATGAAGTCAAGTTCAACACTTGACACAGACAGACCACAGAATTATACATTTTACATTTTTTTTAATCTTACAACGTGTCACAATATACACAATATATGCACGCGACCTTCCC
>NJDD01003402.1:81319-108503 GCA_002245505.1 Calephelis nemesis | reverse complement strand
CCTACTAGGTCATAGAGTTTCGCAGCGACTCACCCGGATTGGTACCACCTTACCTATTCCTGACATGACGTGTTCCGAATTGGAGGGTAAGGTAGCCGGTAAACCTACTTGCTAGAGGCCTAACATACTGACCTCAGGTTGGCAACGCACCATTACCATATTTGGTGTCTCTAGGTGGCGTGAATTTATTACCATTAGGAAATCCGTCTGCTTGTTTGCCTTCCTATAACATAAAAAAAAGTATCACAGTTTTGTTAGTAAGTATAGTTTGCATTAGGGGTTAAAAGAATACAAGAAGGAAATAATTTACCGCAGTAAAACCGCTAACATTTTTGCGGTTCGTCATTTCATTTCTGTGTCGTCGTGGACGATATCATACTAATATTATAAAGAGGAAAACTTTGTTTGTTTGTTTGTAATGAATAGGCTCAAAAACTACTGGACCGATTTTAAAAATTCTTTCACTATTCGAAAGCTACATTATCCACGAGTGACATAGGTTTTGTTTCATCCAAATCGGTATAGTAGAAGCCAAGTTACGCAGGCGAAGCTGCGTGAAACTGCTAGTATTTTATATAACTCAAAAACCACTTGTTGAATCTTGGTCAAATTTATATGGGACCACCTTTGAATTATAAATGGTATATAACTTGAAAAAAAGCACCATCAAAATCTATTCATTATTGGTTGTGTATTGAAATAACTAAACAAGTAAACAATTAAAAAACATGCCAGCAAATGAATAACCTTTTCTTTTTGTAATCTTTCAAAAATGTATAAATTACTCGAATCTAATGTAAAGTAAAAAAAACTTTTGAAAAAAAAGGGATTTTATGCTTATATGCACGTGTGTGTTTATGTGTGTTTCTCTCTATCTCTCTCCCTCTTTTCCGTGTGTGTGTTTTTTTTCTGAAGTGTTTCGCGGACGTATGTATTGAAACACAAAAAATGCTGAAAAGTATCTGGAGCCTACATTAAGTAAGAACGGCTGCTATGGGCTCTTAGACCGCTTCCGATTATGAAATCCGAAAAGGATAAGCAGCACTTAAGCAATGGTTACAACTTATAGCGGACGGAAACTGGTTTCGCAATACAAAGAGTATTGTCTCCATATCCCGACGCTAATGGCTTCTTTCGTAAACTATCTCATTGTTCAGTATTGTCAAGCAAAGATGTTTATCGGTATTGTGATGTTGGAATATTCAGAATTAGTATTACTAGTGTAAAGAGCAAATTCGGCTTCATATGATGTACTGTACAAAACCTGGATCCAGCTCCTTCCTTTTGACCACATCCCACATAGAGCGTCTCGAATCGTCAATGACCGGTCAATTCTCAATTGACTTGTTCCTTTTGTTTTATATAGAGATATTGGGTCTTTTTTTTATAACATTGGAAGGCAAACAAGCAGACGGATTTCCCGAAGGTAAGAAATTCCCGCCGCCTAGAGACACCAAACGTGTTAATGGTTTGCCCGCTTTTCCCCGCACCTGAAGAATATTGCATTTTGTAAGGTACTCTCCAACCTTCCTTTATTTTTTTTTGTAACTTTCCTGAACAAATACGAGTATATAGATAGCAAGAACAATAATCTTCTAATTTCAATCGACGGATTATAAGAGTACAACTGGTGAAGTGTCCGATTATGTGATGAAGTGCTGACAACATTTGACCGAATTAGTATCACCGTTTTACTTTTTTTTTTATTGCAGCCAAATATCGTGCTGCAGCATTTCGTAAAAACATCCCAGCCTCAGGATTGCATTATCAATTGTTTAGTTACCTATTGTAAAAAATAAATTCATTACCATGACTTTTATTTTTCTATTAATTCTCATAACTAAATTCGTCTTTTTGTTTTCTACATTGCAAAGTAAACATCTATAACCATTCATTCGTTCAATACCCTCCTATTTATAAGCCGGTGTATTTCATCTACTTTAAAACTATTATATTATTTATAGCAAATTTTACGAAATTACCAATAGTATAAACTCTATAAAAAACTTTGGCCATAAACCATTATACTGGGCGAGTAAGTTATGAAATTACCGATAATTAGACATGTCTAGCCTTTCGTCGACTTCCCACGCAGACGGGTTAAGGAAAACTCAAGTCTAGAGTATCAGAATCGTTTCAGCGAATGTCCTTTTCTTACATTCCTTATCCCTTCTTTACATAATAAGATTTTTTGTTTTATTTTGAAGTGGGTCAGTCAAATTATACTTTGCTATGTATGTTTATTTTTTTTTCTAAAATCTGTGTTTTATTTTTAAATTGTAGTTACATAATTTTAGCTTAGATGTTAATTGTAACATAAAATGTGCCATTATCTATTCATAGATCTCTTAGGCTTATTAAAACTGAGACAAAGTTAATTACGTAATGTAAGAAATGGGGGCACAACTCGGAATATATTTCCAGATTTTTTTAAATTATAAAGTTTTTTTTCATAATAATGAAAAGATAATTTATTGAATGTTATATTTATTTAAACTATTTCATTTCTTTAAATAAAATTTAGGTACCATTTTTACTTTTAATTTTAGTGGAATGTTATTCTACTAAAATTAAAAGTAAAAATGATTTATTTTTTCATTTCTTATTTATTTGGATGAATATTATTCTGTTGTTGTTCAAATAACTGGAACATAAACTATAGCTAAACTAATAAATTAAAATACCATCACACAAATAAAATTAAAAAAAAAACTGTAACTTAATGATTTTTGTTAATGAATGAAGGTTTTATTCTGAGTTTGGTAAAATTGTTAAAAATATCTTAATGTTTTTAAATAAAAAATAGAACACTTCATTCTAACCCGGTAGCGAGCAATAAGATTTAAATTCTAAAGTTTCTTAACTCTGTAGCGTATACCTACATAATATAATATGACTTCGAACGCTTCTCATTAGGATATCAGTCTGTACACTCTAGAAAATAGTAGACTAGGTTTACCCTGCACCATATCTAACCTGAAAATCTGTTTCGGTTAAATAAATAGATTAACGACGCGACGGCGTGCGCCCACGGTGGGCACGGACAGCCGCAGCTCCGACAGTACTTCTGGATGGCTGCCCGCGCAACACGCGGAACACGTAGCACGCTAACGACACATAACGCCTGACACTTAGACGGTTGTACCCGACCATTGCGAAGACGAATAAACTGGGATACATTAGTGGATACCTGGGGTACACTCCATAATTTTTACAATATAAAAAACGAGTCATACGAGTAGATGAATTAGAACAGTTGGGGAAAGATGTATTTTGAATATGATCATTAACTAACTAGGTATGCTTAGGAGTTTTCACTCGAGCTAGAAATGAATTGTTAGGCGTTTAAAAGAAAATCTTAATATATATAAATCTCCTGTCACGATGTTCGTCCGCGATGGATTCCTAAACTACATAACCGATTTTAAATTAAATTGGCACACCGTGAGCAGTCTGGTCTAACTTGAGATATAGGATAGCATACATCTCAATTTATGATAAAAAAATTACCGTCCGAGCGAAGCCGGAACAGGCAGCTAGTTAGTTTATATAAATACCATTTTGAATTTAATGACAGATTTCTGTTTGGAAAAATGTACCAGAAAAATCTATCGCTTTATTATAATGCTATGGTATTTTTGTTGTAGGAGGCCCCGGAAGTTCACATGTCTATGCCTCTTCCGCCGCGAGCCCCTGACCCCGCCGCCCTCGCAGCCTATTGGGCGGAGTACGAAGACCTTTGCCAACAAATTAACGCTGCCACCCACAATGACGATGACGACAACCACTACGAAGGTAAGCCTCCCTTTCCAGAATGAAAACCCAGATTTTGGGTAACATTAATTTAAAAGACGAAAATATACGCCGTTACGATAAGAATCTCTAAAAATAGTTTTGATTTCCTTATACTTGTATATTATAATACACAAGTATATAATTTTTAAAGTAAAAAGCACGTCTTTTTTTCTATTTCTTAAATAACAAAATAAACGTAATTTAATATATTTCCTACCAAGAATTAACAAAGTTCAAAAGAAATGGTCATTTCTTATGTTGCAAAATATGACTTGAAGGTTGGTGTTTTTACATAGCCGTAACTACCTTGAGTTTTAATTTCTTAATTGTTAATTTCTCAAAGGAAAAACAGAATGAAAATGTTTAAATCATTCCTCGCAAAAGTTTAAAATCATTCCTCAACATAGGTATATTATGTATATTTAATACACAATACTTAAATACGTATGATTTGTGAACTGTTAAAGAAATAATATATAACTGGACTACCGTTTCTCTAATTATGAGGAAATGGCACAGATAATATCAGCTGTACTATATCTTGTAGCTGTTAATCACATAATCCTACCATTATTGTGGCGGTCGCAAATAGCATCGTAAAATTAATTGCGTTTATAAACCTGTGTCTATGGCGTTGTTTAATTTCTGGGATCTTCTCGCACTACAGTGACGTTAACGTACCACTAGTGCGCTAAACATGCAACGAAATAAATGTACACTGTTGATATTTTTTTAGATGTGTATCATAGTTCAAATTTTATCATTGTTTCTTAGTACTATTATTTATTGCTGTTTTTGTAATAATGTTCAAGCTACTATTTTGACAATTATCTACCATTAAGCTATTTTATTCGAAACCGTCTTACAATGGGAACCCGTCTGAAATAAATTAAGGGGAAGATGTTATTTCGTTATCGTTTTAAAAAAAACTCGATCTAGTTAAAATTAAAAATCCAGAATATCCAGAATGTGAATTTGCAACTGAAGTACCAAGGTTGGTTGTGCCCAGCATAAACACATATAAATCTGTATCATCGTTCCAGCACTATCTCTGGTTGTTGCGCAAACTTAAGCGAGGGAACCTAGGGTAACATTTCCTCCTTTGCATGATCTTTAGGATCCCTGAAAGTAAATTCTTAGACATGCGTTCTAGCCAGTTTCTTGAGTCGGCTTCTAATACCAGTGCGTTTTAATTTTATTTCTTTTAGACATTTGTTCATTACCTAAATAGCCTGCCGGTAGTAGTATTTATGACTACGTAATACGTAAAATTATATACGTAAACTCTGTTGCCTAATATTGTAATGTCGCATAACAAATTCGCACAAAAGTCTGTACTACAGTGTGAATAGTGCCCTGAAATTTGATTAGTATTCTGAGAACGCAAACAATTTGAACGCAGGCTCGGCTCTTATTTCCTGTTCAGACAATATTTAGTCGTGGACAAATTGAAAATTAGGTTAAAGATTTATGCGACCGTTGTAGGCGTCAGTTATTTTTAATTCGTAGTAACCCTTTGTTGTCGACAAATCATGTCCCTGTAAAGTTAATATAAAATTTGTATTCGAATTTGTCAATAATAGTGGCCGCCCATTGTTCGAAATTCGACCATAATAAATTTTAGTATCTTGTTGATGGGAACGTCATCTTCATTTCTCAAGACTACTTTGTTTTCAAACTTTAGTGCGCCATCTGTAATCTTTTATCGTTATCATCATTATATTTGTATGTGTGTGTCAAATGCATGGTAGTGTAGGTAATGTTTTATTTATTGATTTAATGTACTTTATATGCATTATTATTGAAAAATATTAGCGTTCTGCACTTCTCCTACACATAAACTACAAGTGTGCCAAATTTTATGCTCATTATTATCATTTTATGCTCATTTATGGGGTCCAAAGTTTTGGCATCATGTATTAATACATATAATGGAAAGCACTATCTAAATGTTGAGAGTCGTGAAATTAATCTAATTCGTAGTAACATTATTGACAAATCATTTGGAAATCGATAGACTGATCATTAATCAGCGCCGCCAGAGCGGCACTTTCATGCGTCAGCCTTGGAGCGGCATTCCGTGTTGCAACAGGTTTCCTCGAGAAAACCGGAAACTTCCATTTGTTTCTCAATGCTGGAGCCTTTCCTTTGACGAACACTTTGTGTTTAAATGTCAGTGGGCCAAAAGGGTACGAGGAAGAGCGATACTTTACATCACATTTCGGTCATTGTGTCTGCGTCTTACCTGTTGTGAACTTCAATAAATTAAGTTTACATTTTTTGTATGTATGTTAAGCGACTACACTAAAATTGATTTTATTGTAAACCATGTTTCAGAGGTATATGAGTTTTTTGTTTACTTAGACGACATAAAAATTGAATTCAAATCGTTTTTTTTCAGTTTGGTTTCGCGTAAATTATATACTGTAAAATATTTATTTCTTCTTAATCAACTGTCAAAAAGAAGTTCTCGATTCGTCTACTTATGATTTCAATTAATGTAAGTATATATTTGTGATGTGTAAAACACGTCACAGATATGCTATATACTTAGATTAATTTTGTAATTTTTAATTTTTTAATTTAGATTTATTTTTTTATTTAAATTTTTTATCTGACAAAAAATGGTTTGATGGTTCTATATTGTTTGAATGCAGATGTTTCCCGTATGGTACCGTTTAAATTTTATCGCAGAATAATTCTTCTAACTACACCGGCCAATCGCAAAGATCGGGTTCGATTCGCGACGGGGGCAGACATTTGTGTGATGAACATTTAGATTTCTATAAATCTTAAAGAATATTACAGGTTCAAATCCTGTCTGGGGCGAAATTTTTTCTTTCTTTAAGATTTATAGAAATTTATCCCACGCACAGGGCAAGTGCTAAAAAAATAAAAAAAATAAAAATTCGAACATTTAGATGTCTGCATTTTCCGGGTCTGGGTGTTTATTAAATTTATTCTGTTATCTGTATGCGTATTTCTATGTATTAGTGTCGTTGACTAACACCCATAATACAATCATAACATAATTTGCTTACTTTGGGGTTAGATTTAATTTGTGTAACTTGTCCAAGGAAATTTTTGGTAGCCATTAACTTTACACAAGAAGTTTCAAATTATTGTCATCTTAACGTCTTTGGTGTCTTCTTTGTGTATTCCTTGTCAGAAATTTCGTTTGGTTGTTTGTCTTCCAATACCATAAAAATAGACTTTAATGAATGGACATTAATATGTAATAGCATTAAGCTGCGCAGGCGCATTGCATTGAGGCGTTCACCAGTCGGTCAGTGTGACCCGTTACATCGAGAGGTAACGGGACCGGTCGCCGCTTCATATCATGCCACCTATACTAATATTGAAATATCCAATGGTTATGGTCTGTTTAACATCCAAATGTCGGTCAAGTGCAAGCTTCTGTTGGACAACCTTCCGAAACAGTGGCGTTTTTACTGTCCAAAATCTGTAAATAAACATACGCTTTCTACTTACTACTTTTATTTGGGTAGAACCATTTTCTAACACTTGTGTTAACACTTCACCGTCAGTAGATAACAGTAGGTAACTACAAATACTGAATGTTAAAATGATAGATAATAGTAGTAGTAAGTAGTAAATAGTAAAAATGTTAAATATTGTAGTCATAAATCTCCGATGATGATATTAGGTATATCGTATAGGTATATAACCATTTAATTTATTTATCTGTTGGCTTAAATCAAATTTACAATGTCGAAAAGAACAAGATTTATTTTCATACTCTTGTCTTCTTCTTATAGTATTGGAAAATAAAAGAAATCAACAACAAAATCAGAAACACACGTTGCTTTCAGATAAAAAATACCTATTACCCTAACTTTTAAATCATGAAACAATCATAAGCACACACACTAACAATTGGGCCGGTGTTGCTCAAAATGAAGAGTCGTTGCGAAGCTGTACTAACTCTGGCAACGGTGTTAGTGACAAGTACACAAAGCTATATTACTACTCAAGATTCCGCTCTCAACCAGACCTGTCGGGTTACTCTTGAAGCTCGATATCATTTTTGTTTTTTTATTATTTGATGGAAAACATCAATTATATGAGTTATTTTATCGGATTCGTTAAATTTATTTGTAATTAAATGTTAATTAGGTATCCGCTAGTATTGTGTTCAAAAGTACCTAAAATGACATTATACGATTCCAATTTCCAATTCGTTCAAATAAATGATATTGAGCTTCAAGAGTAACCTATAAATGTTTTGTTAGGAGCGGAATCTCCAGTAGCTAGTAGTAGCCTACTGATGTCATTTCCAAATACTGCTGACTCTCTCCCTAATTAACTCTTTCAGAAACTCTTCTGATAACAATTAACTAAGTCAAAATGTAACCTCCAGCAATAATTCAGGTTTAAGGACAAGTATTTCTGTGTATTTTATCATTCGAGCTTCCTTTTAGGGGGGTCTGTGTATTTCAAAGGTAGCCATGTCCACAGACAACGGCAATATCACCTGTATACTGTACACGTGCGCTACGTAGACATCAGCCTCCAATCACAATACTCAATAAGCAGTTTCTCTTTATATTGTTTACTTAACAATCACAATAGTTTATTTCTTTGTTCATACAACAGATACAATAAACAACTACATGAGCAACTATTACACATTATTTTTCTTATTAGTCGCTGGTATAAAAGAAATGTTATAAGTTTGACGTGTGCAAGTGTGTCTATCTGTTTGTAGAATCATAACTTAAGAACGGATGGACCGATTTTAATGCAATTTTTTTTTAAAAGCTGACGTGATTGAAATGGTTTTTCGGTATATCGAATGTAGGTTTTGTCAGCGTTAAACATTTTTAATTTTTCTGTTAATTAATAAAAATGGATCTTCATTGGACTTGGTCATAGCATAAAGCATGAACAGAGGGACCAATTTGGATGATTGTTTTTTGCTGTGTCCGTTATTATTGCCAGGACAATGTTTATGACAAAAATTGCATGTTATTTTTATTTTTTTATTTATAATTAGGACATGACAACGTCCGCGAGCCAGCTAGTGCCTATATTATAGAAAAGTTGAGAAAATATTTCAAATCTTCCCATATTAGGTACTAATATTTTTAGAGTTTTCCCCCGATTAGGTCCGAGTTTCCCATATAAAATAGCTCCACTTTACCTATTCCTGTCCTCGGAATTACTTTATCTGCCCTTGCCGTCTTCCACTCCGGAGCGTTGGGTAGCCAGGTGGTCTAGCGCCCCAACCATAAGACATCGATACACCTATAACATCTACGGTAGCAGGCCACGATTATCTCTTACCTTAAGGAGTTCCGATGTATACCTACTTGCTAACTGCCTTATCCCTTATAAGAAACAAACCGAACTCTATAGGATCATAACGTAGTTTTCTGCAATATACGACCCATATCACTTGACGTGGGTAAGAATGCTTTAAGGGTCCATGTATGCTAAAATACGTCAGCAGTATACTGTTTTTTTCATACAAAGCAATCATGGATCTTGGTGACAAAAATACACAAGATTAACATGAATATGCTTTATAAGACTAGTGTTTAAAAAAACACGATTCATTTCACTTTACAAAAAAGCAAAAAGTCAAAAAGTTAACTCTTTTTTGAAAGCAAAACCCAACTGTCTACTTCAATTATGAAAATATCGTCACCAGATTTAACATAAACATAGATAAGTACTATACCTAAAAGATAAGTGTTTCAGTTTTTTATTTTTTTTTCAAATTACTTTTTTAGTGTCAAAAATAGTGATTTGTTGCTTAAGATGTTTACTTTAGAGCGCAATATTTCATAGTAATCATGGAACGAGGGAGTGCGGCGATTGGCTCTTCTGGCTAACTAAGTATGGGGCCTTATTTTTTTTATAAATAATCGGTTTTTTGGCCAAGCGATACTTCTGTTAACACATATTTTATGCTGATGTTATCGTTTTGATTACCATTAAAAGTTTTTAACGCAGCTGCAAATAATCAGCATTGTTTTCCATCAACATTACTGAGAATGCTTGCGATCCTTTCACCTTTTGTAAGATTTGACATTGCACAAAAATGGCACCAAAAATTTCATGACAAAAATACAATGCCTAATTAAAACAATGTACCTACATATTTTTATACGTTGTTTAATTTATATTATAAGCTTGGTTAACTGATAGCTCACTTTATAGAAGGTAAGCTAGAAATATTATAAGCTAGAGAGTTGATTTACTCAATGCAATAATGCTCTAATACGTAGTCTTAGGTTGGAAACGCACCATTATTACCTTTGGTGAATACATTATCCTGTTTCTCAATTGGTAGTATGATAAAATCTAAGGTTACGTCAAGGATCTCTGTCACTATGTCTCATAGACCATGGTGCACTCTTATATCAGACATTATTCCGTCACCTTGTTTTTAGTCTTCAAACCAAGTCAAATCCATTTATTTGCTTGGACTGTTGTATTTACATCTTAAAACTGGCGGTAACGTAATAACTAAACCCAAAACGGGAAGTAAATGTTTAATAGTTAAGTTAATCTTGCCCATAACATCAATAGTAGTTATTAGTATTACGTAAGTTCAAACGTCCGTCGGAGATTTGGCGGTCACCAACGGTCGCCATTACATATGGATACAGCGTTTGCAGTGTCTATCGCTTTGAAGGTTTCACAATAATTAAGGTCAAAGCTAACTGAAGTAGAACGAATTCAAAATTAAGCTTTTAAATTATTCGAATAAGTCTAGTTAAGGTTAAATCTAATGTGAATTCTGTTTTGTTGGTAATTAATCAAAAAACCTTAATGTTTTTTGTTCAAATTAAATATATTTAAATGCGATGCTGTTTCCAAATTTACTCTTTTTTGTTACTTAATCTTAATCTTGTATGTGCCCAATAACCAACACTTTTTCTGCCTACAATATTACAAATTTGCTATGAATAATATAATTAATAAATAAATATCCCTGGAACTTGTCCAGGAATATTTATTTATTTACACGAATTAATCTAACCCCAAAGTAAGCCAATTATACGTCTGTGTTATGGGTGTTAGTCAATTATATTAATACATAGAACTACTTAAATACATATCAGTATAAATGTAAAAAATAACATTAAACATTTTTAAAAATTAAATTAATATGTCGTTGTCATGTCTTATTGAAAAGCCAATATTATTAACATTAGACCCACAATGTTTTACAGACAAAATACTTGTTAACAACAATACCTTTACATACATTACAGTAATTAACATGCTATGATACGAACTGATACGAGAATGCATTAAACAATAAACATTGATTGCGACTACATCTACAATCAGAGTGCTGTGATTGCTATCTCTATACGTAATAAAGTCATCATGGCAAATAGAAAGTCTAATAAAAATAGTAAAATCATTTTCAGTGAAAGGAAAACTTATAAGTGGCTTTTGAGATCCGATAATTGTAACGTATATTGCCGATGCCTATTTGAATTCGTGTAATAGGTGTCGGTTAGGTAATTGTTATAGTGACTATTACATATGAATGGCTATTATAATATGTATTTGGATATCCTCGTAAATATCGTGGAGAAAGTTAAGTTATAAATACGTTGGTAAAGCTTTCTTGATGTTTACTACATTTGGTATTGTAATGGTATTTCGTTAAATCTCTGGAATTAGAATCCCAATTTTTTAACAATGTGTAACTTGAACGGAAACCAAAATTATAGCTTGTCCCTATGAGTACCTTTTCCATAACTATATTCCATTAATTAATAAAATAATAATTACAATAAAGCCTATATTTTTGTCTAGATCATAAATTGACGCCACTTTGAGTATAACTTAGTGATTACATTCTCAAAGTCAAAACTTTGAGTTTGAGTTTAACATTGTCCACAAATTAAGAGAAATTTAAAATTAAACAATTAAAAAAACAAAAGCGAACCTTATCTTTCATATAAGTATCTTCCAAAAAAAAAAGAACCTTGTAATTTTTAATAACAAAAATGTAATGTTTTGTTAATTATTAATGCAAGTAGTTTGTAAACTGATCTCATAAAAAATTGTAGTAAGAAATGTATATAAAGCTTAAAGTTTGTTACGATTTTTTTACTGCAGAATAAAAACGTCGTCATAACGTCCAATGCTTGCCGTTGACGTGTTCCGGTGGATAAGGTGCATTTATTTTTGCTCGAGGCCTAACATCAAGCCTTTAGTGTCTTTAGGCGGCGTGAATTTCTTATCATCAGAAAACCCTAATGATAAGAAATTCACACTGCTTATTTGCCTTCCATTATCATAAAAAATATTAACAAACAAACTTTAAGAATTTCACAATCTTCAACAATTTTACTAAACTTTTTAAATTTTACACATTAGCAATTGATATAACGCTTAAATGATCTTCATTTATTTATTTCCATTGATCTACATAAGGAAAACTTTGATATTAATTACGATTAATTATGAATCATTTTATGTAAGACGTCCTTAAAAATGCAATCATAACACAAGGTTTTTAAAATGTAGCGACCCACATTTTAGTTGTATACAATTAGTATGTTGGTGTATTAATATTTATAACATACGTGAGATTATACTGGTATTTTTGGTAATAAACCTTTAACGGAAATATTTTGTTTATTCCAAACAACCGGACGAACTTTGTGAGGTTTTATTTTATTCAAGAAAAGATAGTTTTAAAGCACTTTTTTAAACAAAAACGAATGCATTATGTAACCATCCGTGAATCTCGCATCTGTGGTCTAGCGGTTCAGTTGTTGGACTTTACTGCATGAGGTCCCTGGTTTGAATCCCGGGTCGGGCAACAACAAGAAAATTGGGTTTTTCCAATTTTCTAATTAAAAAATGTTGCTGCTGTTGCTATCACATTGTATAACTTTGTATCTTCGGCTAGTCGTGGGTGCCCTGGTAATGCCTCTGCCTGTCTCTTCGGGGATATGGACGTGAAGATACTTTATCCAGGAACTCTGGAACTCAGGGTTTGCACTCCGATACGCAAGGAACAACTGGAATCAACGTTATGATTATGACGATGCTGATTTGCCTGTTCCCAACGTCCAACTTCAACGACTTACCTAAGATGTTTAAAAGATTCCAACTTCGGTTTGACTGCATATCAGTAATAAGTCCCTTTAGTGTCTATTATTGTTGTGTGTTTGTAAGCATCAGTAAATCTGCCGGCTTATTTGTCCCCACTTCTAAAAAGAGGCCGTCGAAATGGTGGATTGAGATACTGCCAACACTGGCACCTCATAATACGTCATATCGAAAATCAAAAGCGTCTTTCTCTTGCCAGTTTGGAGCATCAATTATATAAAAAATAGAAGTATTAAGTTTTCTATGTTTTTTATTCGTCTAAATCATATGTCACTAGTTGCCTTAAATCTGAATGCATTTAGACTTACTTTCAAATTACACAGGTTATACCTTTTCACCATGTTGTGTCAAGTGTCATGTGTCACTTTAAGTAAACTTCATACAAAATTCTAGTTTGCTATATCTATGGAAGATCTGCATCTTATTACGTAGTATTTATATACTCTTTGTCTCTAGCTGTGTTTATAAATGTTGTACAGTTATCAAAGCTGTCGAGTTGAGTGGTAGAGACTAGATCAGATTTGAGTGGCTTATCCACAGGGCTTATCTCCACAATTGTCACAACGTCACCCTGTAATAGTCGTAGAAGCCCCCTGTCACCACAAACTATGTAAAACACATTTTGCTGTGTTGACAAATCAACTATAATGGTCTGGGATTCTTCTACATATGCACACTGCATTAGGTATTCTTAATTATATATTATATTGTCTGTAAATTATTTGTGTTTCATTTAAATGATTCCTTTTTCTTGAAATACTTTATTATACTTTATGTCTCTTTCAAAATAAGACTAGTGACTTCTGTTCACTAAATGCTTTCTTTTGTCTATACTTTATTATGTCTGAAAAATTTACTTTAAGAATAGTATAGGTACTTGTGCTATGTATACTAGTCAACTATACTAATGCATTAAAGAATTTAAATAGACGCTGAAATAAATTTTCACTACCCATGAATACAGACATCTATGTTGTAGACATCTATCTGCCTGCCCCTGACGGAAACCAAACCCGAAAGTCACTGATTGTCGGTGACATTAGGCGTGTAAGCTCTTTGGCCAACAAGGCCAAATTATGAAAAATAATGAGTAGCAATTAAAGTTCTCGTGTCAGGTGTTAGAGAGCTGATCACCGAGGAGTGACTAATCTCTGACGTCAGGCAACACCCGCAACACGCTGATAGTGACGTTGCTAGCGGAATCAATACTGTAACCAATGGTATGCGCTGATGAGACTTTAAACTAATCTCCTCCGTGCCATGATGTCACGTTATACCTTGCTTTCTGGTATCTACGGCTGATATTCCACACGTCATGTATCTTTGTCCAACTGGTATGTCCAATTTTGCTTGCTGTGATAGATGCCCATTCCCCTCGTTCTATGTTTTTGTCCAAGATTTCTTTATAGCTTACAATTTA
Organism: Calephelis nemesis; assembly: GCA_002245505.1. Lineage (NCBI taxonomy): Eukaryota > Metazoa > Arthropoda > Insecta > Lepidoptera > Riodinidae > Calephelis > Calephelis nemesis. The sequence continues at coordinate 94,177 of NJDD01003402.1, read as the reverse complement.
CTAGATCAAACATACATTAGACAATAATATTTGATTTAAGTAAAATATTACCCCATGCCATGATGATCTGTTTTCTATAAACATCTTACAAAAAGCAAATGGTTCTCCTGATGAAAAAAATTGGATGAGATGGACGCCATATTACTGGTGCATCGTATCTTACGACAGAGACCATACGTTGCGCGTAAAATTACGTCCAGCACGAAATTAAACAGTGGCAAGCACTTGCTCAAAAGTTGCAAGAATAGGTAAGGTGGTGGTACCAAACCGTTTGAGCTGATGCACGGTAACTATACCAACTAATTATGGCTGACTGCACAAGTTGCTTAAACTTATAATGATTAGTGTAGTAATCTATGTTATGGAAATTACTAGATTATTACCAGTTTATAAGAGAGCTAATAACGGGTTCACAAAACAATCCGATATCGGTAAAGTTTAGTGGTAGGCTGACCGTTCCTATGTTAATTGTTGGGAGCTTTTATCCGATTGCATGGACGACACGGAACATAGAAACTTTGAATTGAGGACGAAATAGGTAGTTACCTACCTATTAATGGTATTTTTGTATATAAGTATTTTGTTTAGGTGCTGTATGTAAAGTATATATGTATGTACTTTTATGTTATTGGGGTTAGATTTGTGTGACTTGTCCAGGGATATTTATTTATTTATTTATTTATTATTTTTCTTTATTATGGCTAATAAATAATGTTTTAATGGAAAAAATATAAATAGCTTCTTACTTATGTCCTTGTCCCATTATACTGTTGTTAGTTTTTCCGAAGTTAGGTCATACCTTTTTAAATAATGCGCTAGTTGGTTCGAGTTTTTAAACGTATCTATTCCATTATGACAAAGGTTAAGTAAAAGTAATAGGTGCACTCATGTCGCAATCTTAATTAGCCGGTAAATAGCCTTGAAGACATTACTGTTGAGATTTCACAGCCAACGGATAGGGTTGTCACTTTTAGGTGTTAGAATTCGGGAGGAAAAAATGAGTCTGTGATTTTCGTTTTGTTTGTTTTACAATTATCGTGTTAAGTAGAAGAACATTCTTAATTTCATTATGTTTTGACTTGTATAACAGGTCTGACATCCCGACCTCAGCTACTCACCCGTAACATCTATGGTGTCTTAAGGTCACGATAATCTTTAACAATCAAGGGGACGTGCGCTTTTTCGCTGACCTGTTTCATAGATAAATATTTTTGCACTACGTGGTGCTTGCTAGGAGTAGGTAGGTACTATCAGCCGTCGTAAGGTTTTTACGATTTCATGCGTAAATAATCTTGATGGAATTGAAGTGCGGAGAAAACAGAGGGTGTAAATACGGGAAAGTTGGCAGCCCTACCAACGGGATATGTTGAAATGTTGTTGTTTTTGCCATCCTCGGAATGTAACGGTGACCACAATTTGTGGACCGGCTCTAGCGGTCCCTTAGCCGGCCTCCAATATGACCTTGATATATCTAACCAGCACCTAACCAGTTATGAGCTTATCAGCAGGCTTCATAATTTTATACAATTAATAATGGGCATTACTGGTACAGCAGTAACGGTAACTGGTATCACCACGACATCTATGTTGCGCAAAAGCTTCACTAACCTATTCACAGAACGTTTGCTCTAAGCTCTTATATTCTTGAGGCTCTTTTAAGGTCATGCCACATTTTTAATTTTTTTCAGAGATTTATGAATAACGTACTTTAAAATAAAAATAAGTACGTTACTTGAAACCGACTTCAAAACTAAAAAGTAAAAAATAATAAAGATTTAATATTAATATATACTACCTATTACTTATATGTGCTATTTACTAATAGGTTTGAAGTCGGTGCCAAGTCTTAAACTAATAATTATTTTATTAGTAAGTATTAAATTGGATTGGCACCGACTATTAGTAAATAGCACATAATGTAAGTAATAGGTAGTATATAATTAATATTAAATCTTTACTATATTTGACTTTCTCGTTTTGAAGTCGGTTTAAAGCAACGTAGTTATTTTTATTTAATACTTTTTAGTTTATTGCTTACATGTTTAAATTGAACAAAAATAGTCATCGGCATAGGTGAAAATAGGTAAAGAATGCTCATAAAATAAAAAGCAATGGGCCTACCTGCATCAATATTTTATGCGACCAATTCGAAACTATTCCGCATCGAACAAAAAAAGAATTACGTAAATCGGTCCACAAACCACGGCGAAATTGGTGTACATACATAAAAAAATATACCTCCGAATTGAGAACCTCCTCGTTTTCTTGAACTCGGTTAATAAGCGTTTTAAAATTTAAATTACCAACAAAAGTAGCAATAGTACAAAAATCTGCTTGCTGATTAATCTTTTGTCTACAGTTCATCTACCACCTCATTTCGCAACATGTCCTCTTCATAGAGATAATCCATGCACAATGCACATTGCATGGTAAACTAGATATCTGGTGGTGTACCGCGTCAGACGCTGACGCAACCACGCGTGTCGCCGCGTTGATCATATTCCCTCGATTCTCAAAAGTCACGAACTGCAAGACTAGAGTAAATACTTACATACCATTCGTATTTCTAACCTATTTCCTGTTTGCGACACCTGATATTTTTTACATATTATCTATGTACCAGTTTTCATTCGAATACGTTCCATAATTATAAAAAAGTATCTTCACGCCCATATCCCTAAAGAGGTAGGCAGAGGCACAACCAGGGCACCCACGACTAGCCGAAGACACTAAGTCCCAATAAGTGATGGGAAGCGAGAACCCGCGACCTCGTGCAGTCAAGTCCAATACCTGAATCGTTAGACCACAGAGGCAAATAAAAAAATTAACCAGGTTAGACTTTGGAGTACCTTAGTTCATGTTTATTAATAATAAGGTAAGACAGTTCATTTGGTGTTAACTAGAAACAAAATGAATATACACACAGGAAGTCACTTGTGTAAAAACAATCACATTAACATAGCATTGAATTTTTTTTCCAACTTTGAAACAGGCGAAAGACAGTTGTTTATAAATAAGAAAACACACTGACCACGTGAGCAGTGATTATGAGTGACATATTGAAGTACCTAAATACGTACGACATCTAAAAATAAACTAATGTTAGGAAATTAAGACAAGGACAAGCACATTGTTTTTGACATTGAGCAGCGTCGGCTCATTAGATAGACCTCGAATATATTTTCCGGTGTACTACCTACCTGCGACATTCGCGTCTGAAATTCTAATCTTTGTTATAAGACTCGTTTAGTGACAATGATTTTTTTTATGATAATGGAAGGCAAACAAGCAGACGGATTTCCTGATGGTAAGAAATTCACGCCGCCTATCTAGGCGTATTTATTGGCGTATTTATTGGTGTATCTACACCAAAGGTGGTAATGGTGCGTTGCCAACCCGAGGCCGCGATGTTAGGCCTTGAGCAAAAGTAAGTTTACCTTCTACCTTACCCTCCGAACCGGAACACGTCAACTGCAAGCATTGGACGTTATGGCGGCAAGAATAGGTAACGCGGTGGTACCAATCCGCGCGAGTCGCTGCGAAACTCTACCACCTAGTAGGATGTCACGGTGTTAGTGACGGTAAGTCTATGCTCGCCTTTTACGACCTGCCTCGCAGGAAGACAGATGGTCTATTCTGCAAAGGAGCCCGGACCAACACGGGAAAATATATGATTAAATAAATATTGTATATATATGTTCAGATAAACGTTAACATTTTTTATTAGTGTATAATTTAGTGTAATAGTTCGAAACCCGTCTGACAGTATGCCTGGGTGGAGCCTAAGGAATCGCACTGTTTTTAGATCCTGGGGGGTTACCATAAGCTCTTATAACAGTATTATTTCAATAATACTTATTGTCATTGGAGAAAGGCAACCTTATGACGTATATCATAAAGTTTATAATAAAGAGCGGACATTTAGTAAGATGGAAATAATACTGCTATAGGCGTTCATGGTAGGGCCCCTGATCTTCTTTAGGTCTTTGCGGCTTGTAGTGGTCACAACTCGTACTAAAAGGTCACAAAACAGTCCATAGTAATGGCGTATCTACTTTTTACCAATATATATTTTTGTCAACCCTCGACAGAAAAAGAGGGTTGTTATAAGGCTAACGTGTCTGGGTGTGGCACACAGTTCTTACTCTTGCATCTCGATATCATGCGAATTGGAAATTAGATTCGAGTATGTAGGTATTTTAGGTACTATTGAATTAGGTACTAGCGGGTTATTAACATTTAGTTACAAATAAATTTGATATTTTCCATCGTCAGCGCTTGGTAAAACTTCCAAATACTCATATTTTTAAATAAATAAACACTTTGTATTACTTATAATTTATTATTTTGTAAATTATTAATATTAGGCGGACTGTTTTATATGGAAACAGTCCCATAAGTAACGTTAAAAGGTCCCCTAAATTATAGGGGCTCTTGGTGAAATCGGGCATTAGTGTCTTCGGCTAGTCGTGGGTGCCTTGGTTGTGCCTCTGCCTACCTCTTTGGGGATATGGGCGTGAAGATACTTAAAAAAAATAATTGTTTAGTAGTTTAAGTTTTAGCTCTGATGGTGCTGTATAAACGAAACTGATTGGCTATTTGCAATGTAATAAATTGTAAGTGATACGTAAAATGAATAAAGTGTTTCTGTATTTAAAATATAAGCAGTTACAAATAACTTCAACGAATCCGATAAAACAATTCATTGTTTACTTTTAACTAAATGTTAATAATTTGTCAGTATTGTGTTCAAGAAAATGACATAGTCGAGCTTCAAGAGTAACCCTACTGTTTTGTCAAGGGTTATTAAAAAAAAATATTTTATAATTATATCATAAAGAAGCAAAGTTGCAGCTATCGTGACAATAATATCCTTATATAACTCTTCTCTTAACAAAATATATGTTACCGGTGCGTAGACATATATGCGAGAAAAATGTAATAGTATGTATTCTGTTAATAATTATTTGCGCTTTTGCGTGTCAGATTTGTATTAAATGTGTCTTAGATTTTAAAAAACAATGAAAAATAAAAACCAGATTTCTTAATATTAATTACACATATTCTAAAAATACCGTCTAGAATCCAAAAAAAACTTTGTTACTTAAGAACAACGAAATAGTAGTTCAGGACACCACCACCACAGACAGAAATACACAGACACGTTAAACTTTTAACATCCCCTTTTTGCAGTAGGGGGTTAGAAACAAAATTTAGTAGAGATTAATTACATGCATCTGCATAGAAATAGTTTTAGTTAATAGAGACTGGAGTTACGAGATGAGGCTAGTATGACTTAATTGGTATAAAATGTCGGTGTCGGCTAGTTCTAAGGCTAAGTCATTACATTTTTTGTCCTAAAGCTAAGCCCAAGTTGAACTCACGCTCCGTAATAAATAAGTTGTATATTATTACGACACCCACACAGAGATGAAAGGTCCGTGGTCACCATACTTTACTCTCGAGTTAGGACAATAAGTTGAATATTCAAAAATTTTACAAATAAAATATTTTAATTGGCTAAACATCACTGTTACAAAGCTAACCCGTTTTTTCGCACGTAAGACATGGACTGTCAGTTATAAAATAAACCTCTTAAGCCGTTTGTTACATTATTCTGATATTTTTATGGGTTTGGAAAGCAAACTAATAATTTCTTTCCTGATAATAAGGTATATCTACCTCATAACTGTGTCGCCCCTAAACATTAACGATTGAAATGGTACATTGTCAACCTGAGGCAGAGTTGTTTAGCACATTTTATATTTTAAGTAAACTAATCGACCCGGCGAACTACGTATCTTTTGAAATTACTAACAGTTTATATATAGGAAAAATTATGGTACTGTTTTTCCCATTTTCCTAGTTTTTCTCTTGATATGAACATTTTTGTGACACTAACTAACGTAACAGCGTAACGTAACTTAGCAAATTTATTCCATCTGTTCACGCGTGATGCTATAACGAGAAGAAATAGTAAGTCATTTTTATATTTAAAATTAACCGGCTTACTCTATAAACTGGAATGTTAAAACGATGAACACTGACGTTTGAGTTTTGCTGGCAAGAAAAGTTTAAACTACGATTACAGACATTATAGAACTCTACCTCCTACCTTTTAGTATTTGACGTTATATTTGTTTTATGGTTATGCAGACCTTCCACGAGCACAAATAGGTATTGATGTATTTTATAAACTTGGTTTAGTATCCTGGTGCGAAATTTAGTGATTATCGTTTAAGGTTTGAATCTCGGACACAATTAAAGCTTTTTTTTACATTAATTAATTATTTTTTACAATTATAGTTAGTTAAATTGTTACTGCATTAAATTAGATGAAAATTATGTTACACCATTAGTTTCGGTTAATTTTCCTTTAATTTTCAAAACATTTAAATTGTATCATTAAAAAAAATAAAGCGTAAAATATCTAACAAATTTCAAATTTGGATAAACTAGAAAGCTGAACCAGATAGTCCGAGATGTGTCCGAAAAAATCCAAATGTTTGGAGCTCGTGTCCGTGTTCTATAAAACTCTGCGGTCACGTCCTGGGTGCCCGTCCTACTTGGTAAATTATAATAATTGTCTGAATGTTCTGTGACAGGCGACGCCTCCGCCGACATTCATCATACCGTGTGGGACGGACTAATTGGGACACTAAAACAATTGTATGATGTGTCCACTGATCTTGGTATGACAATGTACGCGTAAAGTATGGAACAAGTCGAATTACATTCCCTAGTTTTTTTTATTATTTTTTATAAGAATTAGTGATCGCCCATTGGTCGAAATTCTATAATAAATTTTAATATCTTGTCAATAAGAACGCCTTCATTTTTCTAGACCAAGTAGTTTGTTTCCTGAATGATTATTGCGCCATCTGTGATCTTTTATCATCAATATATTTGTTTGTGTGTGTCAAATGCATGGTAGTGTAGGTAATGTTTTATTTCTTGATTTAATGTACTTTATAAGCATTATTATTGAAAAATATTAGCGTTTTACACTTCTCCTACACATAAACTATGAGTGTGCCAAATTTCATACTTCTCCGTTAGCGCAATTTTCAAAAAAAGGGGTCCTAATTTTTGGTATCACGTATTAATATAATATATATGTCGCAGTAAGATAGATGGAGCCGTAATATAGTTTTATCCTAAGGGATATAATTATATACCGTAACATAGTTATACGAAAGCTATTAATAACTATCTCACTAGGAATATATGTAGTTATAAAACCGTCCAAATTTAGTAATATACTTATATTATTAGATTAAGTTTAGTGAAATAGAAATCTATCATATATAATTAAATAATAACATTTTATATTGGTTTTATCTTTATTAAAAAATCAACTTTATATATCCTGCAGTTAGTTACAATACTTTGTGACATTAAATTAATAAATACTTTTAAAGAAACCAAGATCTCAACTTAGTTGATAAGAAATAAAGACATCCCAAAACTGTTGATTAGTCTTAAAAGATTTTTCATTTTTGATTAGTTTTAATTGTATTGTTAATGTTTAAATTCCAAAAAATATGATCGATTTAATTGTAATTGAAATTACTTTAATACGTGTTAATGTCACAAAGTATTGTTACTAACTGCAGGATATATAAAGTTATTTTTTTAATAAAGATAAAACCAATATTAAATTATTGTATTATTTAATTATATATGGTAGATTTCTATTTCACTAAACTTAATCTAGTAATATAAGTATATCACTCAACTTCGACGATTTTATAACTATATTCCTAGTGAGATAGTACTAAACCGCTTTCGTATGACTATGTTACGGTATATAATTATATCCCTAGGGATATAACTATATTACGGCTTTATCTGTCTTACTGTGACATATAGATTCCTGTCTTAACATTCTGGCAGGCAGACTCTGCCACTGTAAGAGACAACGTCAACAATAGACACCACAACCCGATTAGTGGTATGTCGCTACGTCATAGTTGTAATTTAAGACCATGCGTGCAAGAATATCGATCACCCGACTATCGAACACAACAACGGCGAGCACTGACACTGTGGCGAATAGGCAAAGCAGTGACACACTCTGGGCGAGGGTAATTAAATACTGATAAGTATTTATTATCCAATTCGGGTAAAATCACATTCACAAGATTTGACGATCGGAGTCCAAAAACCCACTTTGAGACTATTGACACCAACTTCTTTATATTCTATCAATTTTGTTTTGACAACGACAATTATCGGGAAAACGTGTGCTCGTTTGTTGTCTTATGTCTAAAAATATCTCCGAAATATCTAAATATATCTGAAAAGTCGCCTCTGTGATCTAGCGGGCCGGTGCTGGACTTGAATTCGTGAGGTCCTGGGCTCGATCCCCGGGACGGGCAAAACAGGTGATCCTCTTGCCCCTTTGTCTACAAAAAGAGACATTTGTTTAATTTTAACGTTTATTTTTCTTTAAATTACCTGTAATTATGGGTAATTAGTATAATAATGCATTTTTCGTGGCAATTTAAATTTCCCAACTCACTGTGTCCACAAAACTGACATGACGATGTTATTCAATGTCACTCATTGTTTACTTTTACCGTGAATTTGAAAATATAGTTACGTACGAACTTCAATTAGAAAACACAGTGGGCAATTGTTCCAACTCTCCCACACTCTGCCTCTTGGAAACGTCGAGTAGTCAACAACTTTCGCATGGGACCCGACTACGAACAGAGAAAAAGAGCATTGTTAAAAAGCAAAACCCGACTACGAAAAATTAAACAAACTGAACTTATTACTAACTTAATGACAATATTTAGTGCTTCATGTGACCAAGCAAATTATAAAAAATATCTATGACAGTAAAATAATGAAACACTAGATTCAATGTTATTATAAATATGTATAAAATGCTTGATAACTTAAAAAAATACTTCTAATGTTATAGCCGCCATGTTTTTTTTTCGCCTCTCCAATAACACGTGACGACAAATTCAACAATACCTCAATACCAATATTAATTGGTGGTAAATTTGGCGCACTCACTAAATTAATTTTAAGTTACCGCTATCTTCTTTAAACGAAAGCAATAGAAAGAGACAAACACTTTTAGTGCTATCAGACATGACATTTGTACAGACATTTAATCTATCATTCGGAAAACGTTGATTAAAAACATCACAATTTAACAAGTCCGGACTAATCTGACATGTCTAAAATGTTCCATCTTGTTTGCTTTTGTTTTATTTTTAAAAGAGAGCATACATATCTAAAATAAGTTAAGTTTTCTTAACAACAATCCTGCTGTGATTCCACCACCATTGTAAAATTACATAAATTAACTACTTACTTTAAATTACTATTTATCATTAAATTAAGCAAAAAGTATGTCATTGTATAAAATGTCATTTTGTCAAAATATTTTTTCTTCTGAAAGTATATCTTATTATTACTTTCATCAAAATGGTTTATATGGGTATTAATTATTTTTTTATGCTTAGAAATAGTCACCACATACAGAAGTTGTAAATAAATATATTATACCTAAAACGTAAATTATACCAGTAAAAAATGCGGTAGTGTACGGAAGATAAGATTATAATTAATCTCCCTTTAAAATAATTTGTATTAAATAATGAAGCTTGAATTATATTCAAATAATTATCTCCTTTATTTAAAATTAAAATTTTATGTAATATATAAATAATCAATTTGTTTAAATATTAATAAAAATTTGCAAATCACAGTGTGTATAAATATGCTAGTACGCCGTACGGTCCAAAGTTTTGGCATCACGTATTAATTAATCTAAAGATTCATTTCATTTAAAGAACAATATACTCGTTAACACAAAAGGTTATGGGACCCCTACGACCTGTAGTAAGATTCCTTCGGCGCCGGTTCAACACCCGTCACGGTGGCTCACCTCGATATTTCCCACGTCGATAACATGGGATATACATACGTTTCCGGTTACCGTAAACATAAGTATCGTTCGGTGTCTTGACCAACTCAAGTTTTAACAATTACACAATCTTTTACACATTATTAATTAATCTAGTACGGTTAATATATATAGCCCGTGTGAACGTCCGGGGTTTCAATTAAATTTTGACATAATTAGGATGGAAATAACTTGGTGGAATTACGCCATCTGTGATGGAGTAGATAAAAATTACCCTTTTACCACCATAACGTCCAATGCTTGCCGTTGACGTGTTCCGGTTTGGAGGGTAAGGTAGCTGGTAAACTTACTTTTGCTCGAGGTCTAACCTCCCGTCCTCAGGGTGGTAACGCATCATTACCACCTTTGGTGTCTCAAGGCGGCATGAATTTCTTACCATCAGGAAATCCGCCTGCTTGTTTGCCTTCCGTTATCATAAAAAAATGGTGATATGGTGATGGAGCAGAAGCTGATTACTATTCTTTATTTTAAAACTTTTTACTAATTGAAATTGTTTTTCTCATTTTTACTTTTAACAACCTGCAGAAAAAGGGGTGATATAAGTTTGGCGCTGTGTATGACATGTATCTATAAGAAGCTCACCCCTAAGATTCTCATAGAGATCTATTTTTTTAAACCTATGACGAAAAAGAGGGGTGTCATAGGTTTAACTCGTCTGTCTGTCTGTGGTATCATAACGTTTAAGCGGAACGATTTCTATGCGGATTTTTTGTTTGAAAACTGACGTCAGCGAGATGGTTGTTAGCTGCATTAGATGTACATAAGCTTTGTAGTGGGATATTGCTTTTTTATTTTAGTTTTATGTTCCAAGGCTTGAGCTTTAGTTAGCTGGAGTTTTTTTTTGGTTGACATTCCATTTTGAGTCGACTTTTTAATTCGATTAAATCTTTCAAACTAAGCATTGGATTTTGATGCGGTTTTTTTATAGATAAAGTGTTAAAATAGAAAGGTTTACATGTATATTTTAAACCCGTGCGAAGCTGGAGCGGGCCGCTAGTATATTATATTCGAAGAAATTAACCAATTGCGAATAGTATATTGAACACAAGATAGGTACGCTTTGCCCAATTTGCCCAAAAAAAAGAGCCTTATTTGCTGTCAAAACGACTTATTCGTGCTTTTGAACTTGAAAGATAGGACAACAAGATTAAAAACAAGTCTACTAAGCCTAACGCTCTGTGGACAGGTGAGCGACGCACCTATGACATTTGTGGTGTTAAGCCAGGATTATATCTTGCCGTCGTAAGAGCTACATGCTTGCTACCTTATTACATAAATACTACCATCTTTTAATGTCAAGAAATTCAAGTTTTTTATGATATTGGAAGGCAAACAAGCAGACGGATTTCCTGATAGTAAGAAATTCACGCTGCCTAGAGACACCAGAGGTGGTAATGGTGCTTTGCCTACCAAAGGCCGGGATGTTAGGCCTCGAGTAAAAATAAGTTTACAGGCTACCTTACCCTCCAGACCTTAACACGTCATGACATTATGGCGGCAGGAATAGGTAAGGCGGTGGTACCAATCCGGGTGAGTCGCTGCGAAACTCTACCACCTAGTCAGATGTCACAGTGTTAGTAACTGTAAGCCTATGCTCGCCTTTTATGAGCTTTTTGGCACAGGAAGGCAAATGGTCTATTCTGCAAAGGAGGCCGGACCAACACGGGGAAAACACGTTTCCTTTATCTTATTAAAAATGTTAAGGTGCGTTGCTACTTTGAGGCTGGGATCTTAAGTATCTTGTGTACGCAAACTTTACTTGCTATCCCATCATCCATATATATAGAGTGGCAAGCACCGACGTTATGACTAAAATCCGGTACAGTTGTGACTACAACTAGCGGATCTGACTAAAAGTAGCGGAATAATTTGGCAATTTTAATTACTAGATTAATATAGAAGTCATGGGGTCGTCAAAGTTTGGGTGCCCACGGATGTTTAGTTCCTTTAATTAACGAACCGTTAAAAATACAAATCACAATCTAATTTTAACTAAATTTAAGTTCCAGGTCTGAATGTTAATTTATAAGTTACTGGTACTTATTTAGGTATTTCTATATATTGGTATCGTTGACTAACACCAAAAATACAAACATAAATTGCTTACTCTGGGATTAGATCAATTTGTTCTTCGACGAACGACCGTAGATATCTTACCGATAGAACGCTTATGATACGAGTAGTAAAGACACATCGTTAGGCAAAACGACTCGTTTGTAGATAATAGGACCAGAGTACAAGAGAGTTATCATTCCAAAAAAATAGTGTATTCTATCTAGCCCAGTTTCAGGCTGGCGTCCCAAATACATCGTACTATTGTTTTATCGTAGATTATACATTACCGCCCAGATAAACGTGTGTGTAAACATGTTATCGTAATAGATTATCTATTTGTGTATTTTTTGAAGTCACAAAGCGCGTAAAAATAAGGAAAACTAAAAAGGAAACCAAATAAAAAACGCTTGCCAATTGAAAAAAACACGAGAAATGAAAAACTACTAACAATTTGTTAGATAACATCCACCATGTAAACATTTAGGGTCCAAACACAAAACCGCGTTGCGGTGCCACGTCGCTAGCATCGGCAGTAGCGTCACTGCCGATTGTAGCGTCGCGGCACTGTTTATTTATTTAAAACAGAGTAATATCTTTTCAATAACAAATAAGCAACAAATTTTCTCACTATTGTCCATAGTAGAGACACGGGTATGACGTCGCAACGCAAACCGACGATTTTAGCGGCGCGGCGCCGAAACGCACTTATGTGTTCTGGCGCTTACCTGCTGATAATTCATATATAGGTATAGATAGTTCATTGTGAATTCTGAAAAATCTTATCGTGTTTTTGTTAAATATCAGAAATGATAATAGGTAGAGGATTTGAACCCATTTCTAGAAGACTGCAGGTT